>SJYX01019504.1:213521-266938 GCA_006410675.1 Oreotragus oreotragus
AGTGAAGGAAGAGAGCGAAAAAGTTGGCTTAAAGCTCAACGTTCAGAAAACGAAGATCATGGCATCCAGTCCCATCACTTCATGGGAAATAGATGGGGAAACAGTGGAAACAGTGTCAGACTTTATTTTGAGGGGCTTCAAAATCACTGCAGATGGTGACTGCAGCCATGAAATTAAAAGACGCTTACTCCTTGGAAGAAAAGTTATGACCAACCTAGATAGTATATTCAAAAGCAGAGACATTACTTTGCCAACAAAGGTCTGTCTAGTCAAAGCTATTTTTTTTCCTGTGGTCATGTATAAAGAAAACTGAGTGCCGAAGAATTGATGCTTTTGAACTGTGATGTTGGAGAAGACTCTTGAGAGTCCCTTGGACTGCAAGGAGATCCCACCAGTCCATTCTAAAGGAAATCAGTCCTGAATATTCATTGGAAGTACTGATGCTGAAGCTGAAACTCAAATACTTTGGCCACATGATGCAAAGAGCTGACTCACTAGAAAAGACCCTGATGCCAGGAAAGATTGAAGGTGAGAGGAAAAGGGCATGACAGAGGATGAGATGGTTGAATGGCATCACCGACTCAATGGACATGAGTTTGAGTAAATTCTGGGAGTTGGTAAAGGACAGGGAAGCCTGGGGTGCTGCAGTCCATGGGGTCACAAGGAGTAGGACATGACTGAGCGACTGAATTGAACTGAATTGAACACCTCATTTTAAGTCTTCTTTGCTGAATATTAATAAACATGTAACAGCTACCTTTTGGCCTGGAAAATCCCACGGACCGAGGAGCCTGGTGGGTTGCAGTCCATGGGGTCGCTAAGAGTCGGACAGGACTGAGTGACTTCACTTTCACTTTCATGCACTGGAGAAGGAAATGGCAACCCACTCCAGTGTTCTTGCCTGTAGAATCCCAGGGACGGGGGAGCCTGGTGGGCTGCTGTCTCTGGGGTCGCACAGAGTCGGACACAACTGAAGCGATTTAGCAGCAGCAGCAGCAGCATGGATAGGGTAGGCTTACCAGGTGGCGCTAGTAGTAAAGAACCTGCCTACCAATGCACGAGACATAAGAGATGCAGGTTCAATCTCTGGGTCAGGAATATCCCCTGAAGGAGGACATGGCAACCCACTCCAGTATTCTTGCCTGGAGAATCCCGTAGACAGAGGAGCCTGGCGAGCTACAGTCCATAGGGTTACAAAGAGTTAGACAAGATATGACTGAAGCAACTTAGCACGTATGAATTATATAATATATTTAAATTAATAAATAAAGTTTTTTCTCTTTCTCCAGCTAAGAAGTCAGCCTTTAGTTTTTTTTTGTTTGTTTGTTTTTTTAAAGAAAGTCTGAATCTTGTGGTGGTTGAAACAATGGGATTGGAGCATTGAGCACATCCAGAAGCTATTTGACTGATTTAAGAACTAAAAATCAAGGCTTACTGCTGGTAAAGTTTGGAAAGAATGAGAGAGAAGGGTAGGAAAAAAACAGAACCAGCAGCAACCAGTGGATTTGAGGTGGAGAATTAATAGATTCTGGAAGAGAAGACAGAAACTGGGCCCAACCAGCCTGCTGGGCTTCATGAGAGGCACTGGGGAAAATGTTTCTAAAAAAGTGTTGTCCCGTGTCATGAATGAAACATCTCTTGAGTTTTGTTTTGCCCTGTGATGGATTTTAAAATTTGCTTTAGAGAAAGAAAAAAAAGAAGTGTTGTCAACACACAATAAACTTATTTCTTTACATTTCCATGCAAGCATATTAAAGTCTCTGGAAGTTTCTAATAGAAAACAAAACTCCAATTTTTTTTAATCCAGGATTATTTGGCCACCCCTCCCTGTACACACACACTCACGTTTTGGCCCTGATGATCATCTTCTAAGTCTAGCACTTGGAACACTGTTTGGAAGTGTTTGCTCAGATTTACTATCCAATCCATGTGCGCGTTGGTTCAAACCTCCCTGTGCTTGTTGCCAGGACTCTGCCTGATCAAGCTTCTCCTGATCTGCATCTCAGCCTGTGACTATCCAAGTTCTGCTCATAAAACAATCTCTTCTCTGACATTTTTAAGTCATATGTTCAAATATCGTATTTTTCTTCCTTATTTTTATTTTGTATCAGAACAATAAATTCCAATAAAATTACCTTTCTGGTGAGTCCCAACTCTGAAATCCTATGATTTTTTGATTTTGTTAAAAAGTGTTGCTTCACAGGCGGAAAATGATGGTAGAGGAGAAAGCTTGTTGGGAATAATATTTCTAAGGGAGATTTAAAAGTCTTCTTTCCTTTTATAGAATTACAAAATAGGCTACTACAATAGATTTATAACTCAAGAAATTGTAGCTGTGCCTTTCTTTAGACCACCTTAAGAAATTATTTTTAAAATACCATCAAGAAAGCTGGTATTCAGTCATTTAAAACACTGAAATAGCACTTTGGGTTCTTAATGGCCACTGCTCAAACACACAAATGCCTTGATCACAAACAGTAGCTGGTAGCAAAGGTCCATAGTCACAGGAATCATGCTAATCCTTTCATAGTTTCAGGATGATTGCTGCTCTATAAGCAGAATTTACCTGGATATTTCAGTTGGGTCCTTTTTATAAGACTCCATGGAAAGATTTAATAACAGGAAAAATGTAAAGAGTGAACATCTTTACTAAACTGCAAAAGACCACCAAACTGCCTCTCAAAGTTTCCTTAATGCAAAAAAAAAAAAGGAAAGACAAATATATAATATTGCTTATATATGGAATCTAAAAAAGCAATACAAATGAACTGATTTACAAAACAGAGAGTCACAGATGTAGAAAATGAACTTATGGTTACCCAGAAGGAAGTGGGAGGAAGAGATAAATTGGGAAACTGAAACTGACATGTACACACTGCTATGTATAAAAACCAGACAATCTAATAAGGACCTACTGTATAGCACACAGAACTCTACTAAGTACTCAGTAATGGCCTATATGGGAAAAGAATCTATGGGTATATGTCTATGTATAACTGATTCACTTTGCTGTACACCTGAGGCTAACACATCATAAATCAACTATATACCAATAAAATATTTTTGAAGGAGAAAAGCACTTTAATTCACAAATCAATCCATTCACTGAGACTTTATTTGTTGCCTTATATTAGTATTTATATTTTCTTACATGGTTTTTCACTTTCATCACTGCTGCTGCTGCTGCTGCTAAGTTGCTTCAGTCGTGTCCAATTCTGTGCAGCCCCATAGATGACAGCCCACCAGGCTCCCCCATCCCTGGGATTCTCCAGGCAAGAACACTGGAGTGGGTTGCCATTTCCTTCTCCAATGCATGAAAGTGAAAAGTCAAAGTGAAGTCACTCAGTCGTGTCTGACTCTTCGCAACCCCGTAGATGGCAGTCCATCAGGCTCCCCCATCCACTAAACTGTAATAAACTGAGAACAACAACCATATTTGATATGGCTTTACACCCAGTGAATTGCCCAAAGAAGGGTATAGTAAATTGAAGCACAGTTAATGACTGCGAGAATAAGATGAGTTTCAAAAATCAGGACAAGTCAACTGTGTACCTAATGTCCATGGAATTATAAGACAGATATCAGGCAAAAGGTGTACTAGCAAGAGCATGATGAAGAGCCTAAAACATAAGAAAGTGATTGTCAGGCATTAAAAGAGACACGCTGGGTTTCAACAAAAGAAGAACAATATAATGGCTTCCATAAAAAAGTGGTTAAACTGGAGTGGGGAAATAAAAAATATATGCTCATGTTTGAGATCAGCATAAGGTGACAGGGAGAAAACAGATGATTAGTCAGGAATTCTTATTGGAAAAAAGAGAAAAATACAATAAAGATATTAATAAAATTAGATTATTGAACAGGATATTGAGAAGTTAAGTATGTCAGAAGAGTTGGTAGCATCAACCTGAAGAGTTGATGCTATTAAGAATAAAAAAGGAAGAAACTGATGAGAAAAATCTAAAGTTATTAAAAGAACAATTTTGATCACTGTGTGTGTGTGTGTGTGTGTGTGTGAAAACAGATGATTAGTCAGGAATTCTTATTGGAAAAAAGAGAAAAATACAATAAAGATATTAATAAAATTAGATTATTGAACAGGATATTGAGAAGTTAAGTATGTCAGAAGAGTTGGTAGCATCAACCTGAAGAGTTGATGCTATTAAGAATAAAAAAGGAAGAAACTGATGAGAAAAATCTAAAGTTATTAAAAGAACAATTTTGATCACTGTGTGTGTGTGTGTGTGTGTGTGTGTGTGTGTGTGTGAGTTGCTTAGTTGTGCCCAACTCTTTGCAACCCCATGGACTGTATCCCACTAGGAGTCCTCTGCCCATGGAATTCTCCAGGCAAGAATACTGGAGTGGGTTGCCATTCCCTTCTCCAGGAGATCTTCCTGACCAGGGATCAAACCCAGGTCTCTTGCATTGCAGGCAGATTCTTTACCATCTGAGCCACCAGGGAAGCCCTTTTGGTCATTGGGGATTACAAATAAAATTCAGAGTCCCTTGAAGTTTAAATTCAGCAGCACATAGTCTATCTTTCTGAGACTTGAAAAAGAGAAATGTATAATTATCATTTAGATAGAAATCTGAGTTTCTTGGTCCTTTAACAAACTTCAATCTGAAAACATCATTGATATTTACATTGCATTTTGAGGCAATTAAAACCAGGCATTCCCAGAAAATTCCTTCTGTTTTATCTGCTTATATAATTGACTTTTTCCTTAACTTAGTTTGAAATTCTTAACATTAGAGTCATTTCTTCAAATTAAACAAGAAAACAAGAGAAAATTTTTTGAAAGCATCATTTACAAAGCACATAATTTACAAGGGCACAATGCTATTTCTGAATTTCCTTCAAATGTATTTATTCAAAATATTCTTTATTTTATTTGCTAATCTTGAGACCAAACAGTCAATCCTGAAGGAAATCAGTCCTGAATATTCATTGGAAGGACTTAGACTGAAGCTGAAACTCTGATACTTTGGCCACTTGATGCGAAGCATTGACTCATTGGAAAAAACCCTGATGTGGGGAAAGATAGAAGGTAAGAGGAGAAGGGGATGACAGAGGTTGGGATGGTTGGATGGCATCACTGACTTGATGGACATGAATTTGAGCAAGCTCTGGGAGTTGGTGATGTACAGGTGATTGCTGCAGTCCATGAGGTCACAAAGAGTCAGACACGACTGAGGGACTGAACTGAATTGAATCTTGAGATATTAAATATAGTCTTCTTTTTCCAAAAATAATTTATTTAGACTAAAGTTGATGCTGAAGTCTAAAAAGAAAGTAGAATGACAAAAGGTGATATTTGAGATATTTGAATTATTGATTAATTAACATTGGTTGCAGCAGTGCATGCCTGCTAAATCTCTTCAATCCTGTCCAACTATTTGCAACTCCATGGACTGTAGCACACTAGGCTCCTCTGTCCATGTGATTGTCTGGGTAAGAATACTGTAGCGATTGCCATGCTGTCCACCAAGGATCTTTCTGATCCAGATATGGAACCCTTATCTCATTAAATCTCCTGCATTTGCAGGAGGGTTCTTTTACCATTCTGAGAAGGCAATGGCACCCCACTTCTCGATGGATGTGAGTCTGAGTGAACTCCAGGAGTTGGTGATGGACAGGGAGGCCTGGCGTGATGTGATTCATGGGGTCGCAAAGAGTCGGACATGACTGAGCAACTGAACTGAACTGAAACTTGATATTCTTAAATGTAAGAGGTTAAAACATTATTTGTTATCACACTCATTAAGATAATGTGTTTTTATTAGACATTTACAAAGTATTGTCACCCTGCTTACCTAACTTATATGCAGAGTATATCATGAGAAACACTGGGCTGGAAGAAGCACAGGCTGGATCAAGACAGCTGGGAGAAATATCAATAACCTCAGATATGCAGATGACACCAACCTTATGGCAGAAAGTGAAGAAGAACTAAAGAGCCTTTTGATGAAAGTGAAAGAGGAAAGTGAAAAAGTTGGCTTAATGCTCAACATTCAGAAAACAAAGATCATGGCATCTGGTCCCATCACTTCATGGGAAATAGATGGGGAAACAGTGGAAACAGTGTCAGACTTTATTTTTTGGGGCTCCAAAATCACTGCAGATGGTGACTGCGGCCATGAAATTAAAAGACACTTGCTCCTTGGAAGAAAAGCTATGACCAACCTAGACAGCAAATTAAAAAGCAGAGACATTACTTTGCCAACAAAGGTCCGTCTAGTCAAAGCTATGGTTTTTCCAGTGGTCATGTATGGACATGAGAGTTGGACTATAAAGAAAGCTGAGTGCCGAAGAATTGATGCTTTTGAACTGTGGTGTTGGAGAAGACTCTTGAGAGTCCTGTGGACTGCAAGTAGGTCAAACCAGTCAATCCTAAAGGAAATCAGTCCTGAATATTCATTGGAAGGGCTGATGCTGAAGCTGAAACTCCAATACTCTGGCCACCTGATGTGAAAAACTGTCTCATTGGAAAAGACCCTGATGCTGGGAAAGATTGAAGGAAGAGGAGAAGGGGATGACAGAGGATGGCATAGTTGGATGGCATACTAGATGGACATGAGTTTGAGTAAACTCTGGGAGTGATGGACAGGGAGGCCTAGCTTGCTGCAGTCCATGGGGTTGCAAAGAGTTTGACAGGACTGAGCAACTGAACTAGACTATAAAGTAAAAATATACATAAAGTGAAAGTGTAGTTGCTCAGTCGTGTCAGACTCTTTGTGATCCTATTGACTGTATATAGCCACCAGGCTCCTCAGTCCATGGGATTTTTCAGGCAAGAATACTGGAGTGCGTTGCCATTTCCTTCTCCAGGGTATCTTCAGGACCCAGGGATAGAACTCACGCCTTCAGCACTGAGGGCAGGCTCTTTACCATCTGAGCCAGGAGGGAATCAAAAAAATATACATAATCCTTCCCCCAAATGAATTTTAAGGTTACTGGGGAAACATATAATAAACAGAAAAAAAACATAAACATATAATTACAAATTGTGGTAGTGACATTAGAAAATACAGAAGTATAAATTAATTTATATCTGTGCTTTTAGAAAGTCCTATCCAGAAAATCATACTTAAACTGCCATCCTCAGGTCAAGTACTTTAGTTAAACAATAAAGACTGAAGCAGAGAGATGAACCCTCGATGGGGGAAGAGAACCGACAATTGAGAAAGATCAGTGTGACTGAAACTGAGCTAGTACAGAAAAAGACGGAAGGAGATAAAGATGCAGAAGGAGTCAGTGACCAGACCACAAAGAACACAGAGGCTAGACTGGGGACTCTGGCACTTCCTCTAATGTGCACTTGGAAGGCAAGGGCAAGATTAAACAGGAAAGTGACTTGTTGATACGTCTTCCTCTCCCATGTGCAGTGGGCCCTTGAGAGGAAGAGATCTGTCTTCTTCATTCAGTGGAAATACATGATTTAATTCTAGTTCAGGCAGAACTGATGCCAAATCCAGGCTCCATCATTTATGAGCTAGGCAATTTGAAGCAAGGTTCTTCGAATCCTTATATATAAAACGGGGATACAAATTCGCCTACCTCACTGTGTTTTCATAAGGATTAAGTAAGACAATACAATAGTAGGCACTCTAAATATTCATTATTATTGTTAATATCACTATATCCTAATCACATAACACATTGGCCCATGGCGACACATATGTAAATGATTACAGAGTTGGACTGTATTTTATACATGATAATATACAGTTATAGAATATTTAATGAAGGTGGGATATTGTAGCACTTATATTCAGCAAGTTTTTTTTTAAGAGAGTTACTAACAAAAGGTATTAAAAACACACACACACAAATTAGAATGTACCTATATCATATGGCCGAAGAAGGCAATGGTAACCCACTCCAGTACTCTTGCCTGGAAAATCTCATGGACAAGCAGCTTGGAAGGCTGAAGTCCATGGGGTCGCTGAGGGTGGAAAAGGACTGAGCGACTTCACTTTCACTTTTCACTTTTCTGCATTGGAGAAGGAAATGGCAATCCACTCCAGTGTTCTTGCCTGGAGAATCCCAGGGATGGGGGAGCCTGGTGGGCTGCCGTCTGTGGGGTCGCACAGAGTCGGACACGACTGAAGCGACTTAGCAGCAGCAGCATATCATATGGACTCCTCCCCCAACCCACACTTACATGTTTCTGTCTGCCCTTTACTACATTTTCATTAGTTCCCTACTTTATACATCATTTCAACTCTATTAATCAGCATTCAAAACCAGAAAACCATAGAGTCAGCCTTCTAAAGTTATCTAAAGCGCCTGAAGATGGACTGTTAAACACCTTAGGTTTCTGTTGGTATAGCAAATTCTTGATGACCTTTCACTGGCCTTAGAGCAATAGACCAGGACCAGAAATCGAGTCTGATCTTTCGCAGCACTAGAGGCTAATCAATACCTCTTCGGTAACATGTCTCTTTGTGTAGAGACACAACATTCAATCAGTTCAAGTCACACTTTGTTGTCTCGTAATGACTCATTCTAAAATTCCCACAAGTTAGCTTTGCAGTAACGGAGGTGAGCAAGGAAAGGAGTTTTGCACTGTTGACCCTTATCCAGAGAAAAGTCCCATCACTCATGCTGGCTCAAGCTGAGTGCTCAGTGTTACAAAAAAGAGTATGTCCCTAGTAAGAATGTAGACACAAGGCTGGATATGTGACAGACAGTTTCAGCATCTTAACTAATCTCTGTAGTTCTGCTTTTCTTTAATGTAATACACAGAGGACTTTGTGGTTACTGTCTTCATGGGAGGGAGGTAAGACTTCCCTTAACACCGAAGTGATGCTCTCACCAGAGCTGACCATAGCACAAAACCCAGCTCTGAGTACCAGAAAAGAGATGCCTACCGCTCCCCGTGATCTTGCATTCTCCCCACAATCTCTCCTTCCTAAATGCATGTTTTCCATCTTCATCAAATGATTAAAATTTTGTCTCATTTGGATCTACAGAAAGTAGATTCTACAACATACCATTATCTATGAGATTTATGAGAACAGATTTCTTTGAAGTTCTAAAATAGTACTAAGGCTGACAAGTAATAAAGTTACCAGTGCGTGGTTGTCATAGGGTTCAGTTCAGTTCAGTTCAGTTCAGTCCCTCAGTCATGTCAGACTCTTCATGACCCCATGAATCGCAGCACGCCAGGCCTCCCTGTCCATCACCAACTCCCGGAGTTCACTCAGACTCACATCCATGGAGTCCGTGATGCCATCTAGCCATCNAAGTAATAAAGTTACCAGTGCGTGGTTGTCATAGGGTTCAGTTCAGTTCAGTTCAGTTCAGTCCCTCAGTCATGTCAGACTCTTCATGACCCCATGAATCGCAGCACGCCAGGCCTCCCTGTCCATCACCAACTCCCGGAGTTCACTCAGACTCACATCCATGGAGTCCGTGATGCCATCTAGCCATCTCATCCTTGGTCTCCCCTTCTCTTCCTGCCCCCAATCCCTCCCATGTAAATTCTACACGTTGCTTTTACACCTACTCCAAAATCTTGCATATTTTCAGTGTTACTGTCTTCTAACCTTTTTGCCTTCGATTCTTATTTCCAACCCTCACAACCTTCTTGATTTGAGAACAAAAATTTATCACTGTGTATTTAACCCTCAAGGACATATTTATTCAGGCTCATCTCACTCTGGACCCAGCTTTAACTTCCCAGGGCTCTGTGCTAGAATTGCTCTCTGGACTTTCCTCAAGGAGCCGGTGATGAACCATGGGAACCAAGAGATGAAAAGATGACAAGTTCTGGAATATCCACTCATGCTAACCAGTAAACAAATAAGGATAAAAATAAAATATTTGTACCTCTTAAATTTGTCACATGTGTGGTTCTACAGAGTCTTCCCAGTAACCCCAAGATATGTTTATAGGGTCATTTTACAGAGGAGAAAACAACCTTTAGGAGCTTCAGTGGTTTGTCATATTTTACAGAATAATAAGATTATTTTCAAACTCACATCTCATTTCATATGTTAATGTTAATCCTGATTACTGAAGTATAATGCGTCATAAATTAATCTTCATCAAAATACACACACACTTTTCCAGATTGCAAAGTACATATTCTATGCGCATTCAGTTGCTCAGTTGTGTCCAACTCTTTGTGGCCCTGTGGACTGTAGCCCACCAGGCACCTCTGTCCATGGAATTCTCCAGGCAAGAATACTGGAGCAGGTTGCAATTTCTACTCAGGGAATCTTCCCAACTCATCATTCAAACCCGAATATCTTCTGTTTCCCACAATGGCAGATGCATTCTTTACCACTAGTGCCACCTGGGAAGCCCCCAGATATTTGATAATTAAACAATTAAATGCCTAGGTAACATTTATATTTTCTATTTAAGTATGTATATGTAAGTGTGTGTATGTGTTTATGATTGTATATTTATCTTAAATTTGAGTCAGAACCAGAGCAATCGTTAGAGATGAAGTTCAATCTCTTTTGGTAAGAGGGAAATGAGTCTCAGTGAAATTCTGTAGTTTTTGAAGATGGTTCAGCTAATTAGGAATCATAACTGTGACTTTTAGCCAGGAATTTGTAAGTGAATCTCCCTTTCTGTTCTGACAAGAACATCATACTTTATTTGGGTCTTCAGATAACTTTACTAAATGATGCCAAAAGGTAATAGCAATATTTTACACACAAAAAAATAGGCCAAAGATGTAATTATATAATATAATCTTTGCCACTGACTATAGGATCACAGGGCTAGGTAGGGTCAAGGATAGGATGGAAACCTAGATCTCTTGTCAGCATTTTTCTCCACTGCACCACCCTGATACATAACACAGTCCTTATATGAAGAAAAATATCGGTTTAAATATTTAGAGCAGAAAAAAATAAATGAATAATTTAAAACACAGAATGTTGTACCCTCTAAGAACTAAATTGAACTCATCAGATTTTTTAAAAAGCCCTGATCTAGAACAGTCTTTTGGACTCTGTGGGAGAGGGAGAGGGTGGGATGATTTGGGAGAATGGCATTGAAANAATTTAAAACACAGAATGTTGTACCCTCTAAGAACTAAATTGAACTCATCAGATTTTTTAAAAAGCCCTGATCTAGAACAGTCTTTTGGACTCTGTGGGAGAGGGAGAGGGTGGGATGATTTGGGAGAATGGCATTGAAACATGTATAATATCATGTAAGAAACTAATCGCCAGTCCAGGTTTGATGCAGGATACAGGATGCTTGGGGCTGGTGCACTGGGATGACTCAGAGGGAGGGTACCTGGAGGGAGGTGGGAGGGGGGTTCAGGATGGGGAACACGTGTACACCTGTGGCAGCTTCATGTTGATGTATGGCAAAACCAACTCAATATTGTAAAGTAATTAGCCTCCAATTAAAATAAATTTATTTTTTTTTAAAAAGCCCTGATATTGGGCAACCTGATTTAAAAGATAGCATTAGTCTTATGACATCAATTGTTTAGGTTTTGTTTTCATGATTCAAATTTCTGGAAAGTAAGAAAGTAAATTTCTGATTCACCATATAACAGCCACATTACTTAAACAGGGGAACTCTGGGTCTACACATTTGTTGATTATATGACTTCCTAAGCATTTTTGTTACACAATATATTTATGTTGGACTTCCCAGGTGGTGTTAGTGGTAAGGAATCTGACTGCCAATGTGGAAGTTGCAAGAGATGTGGGTTCAACTCCTGGTTCAGGAAGATCCCTGGAAAAGGAAATGGAAACCCACTCCGGTATTTTCACCCGGGAAAGCCCGCGGACAGAGGAGGCTGGTGAGCTACAGTCCACAGGGTCACATGAGTTGAACACGATTGAGCAGACACACATACATTTGTGTTATATATAATTTGTGTCCACTGACATATGAAACAAGGCGTCATTTGAAGAGAGCGGGAATTATCAGTTATGGCTGAACTAGCGATCTCTCTAAAGCACAGCATCTACTCTCAAGGCCCCGAGCATACCAGTGAAGAGAACTGAGACGGATCAATCTTCACTGATGTAATGGTACATTTACCATGACACACAGGAGGCACCATTCTGACCTTGTAATGAAGAATCCATGCAGGAAATTTGCTCTGAGTAGCAAGGTTGTTTCATGAGAAGGGAAAATGTCATCTTTTAGTGCTCGGATTTAGGAATTTATCAGTGTGAACATAAAAAATGACTCTAATCAAGGTTGTCAATGGAGTGGAAAGGGAAGGAAAGTAGGATCGATAACCTCTAACAGATATCAGGCTTTCTGCTGAGCGCCAAATGCCTGATTTTATTTAAAACTCCCTGTATTAATGGGAGGAAAATGTCATAATGTACACTTTGCAGAGGTGGCTAATAAAGGTTAAGTTAATTACCCATGTCTATAGCCAGTTTGAGCTGGAGCTGGAGTTCAAATTCTACTTGACACCACATCCCATAAATTACATCTTCTAAAAGTCAGTTGTATGGATCTCTGAAGCTTCTGAAAGTGTACGTTTCAGGTTTTTAAAAATGCCATAGTGTATTATATTCTCTCTGACCTAATCTTTAGTGTTTTCTTTCCTTTTGGTTCTTCACTAGGTCAGGGTCAGAACTTAGGAAATGATGCCTCAGAGAAGGGAACACATTAAAGCCTTTTGACCATATGAAGAAAGTGACAAGCATAGAAGAACTCAAGCTATATTTCTAAGGCTGGTAAGATAAATGGAATCACGAGGGAGACCAGACAACCATTCCCACTTCCTAAAACCATTCACATGGAGACATACACAGACAACCACAAAGCAAATGCCCCAAACCATTGTCTGAATTTTTACTTAAAGCTCAGTTCTTCTAGTAGATTAGGACATTGCTAGTTATTGTGTATTTACCAATACCTCTATAAACAGATCATGGGATACTCATTCAAGCAATAGACTTTTTTACTTAAATAGCTTTACATTTGCTGCCATATTCCAAGAAGACCAACACCCAAGAGATTAAAAGAACAATCTGCCAGAAACACAGAACAGGTCAAATGAAAACTTTTTCTAATATTTTAGCACGGTACCCACACAAACCCAGAGGAGAAGGGATGAATTTTAATGAAACCTATATCATGTCTGTTCTCTGTGTCAGTATCTCTATTCCTGCCCTGCAAATAGATTCATCTGTACCATGTTTATAGATTCCACACTGGGGGAAGGGATGGGTGGGGCAGACTGGGAGATTAGGACTGATAATATATACACTACTATGTGCAAAAAAGACAGCTAGTAGGGAACTTCGTATATAAAACAAGGAGCTCAGCTCGGTGCTCTATGATGATCTAGAGGGGTGAGATAGGGGTGGATGAGGGAGGTCTAAGAGAGGCAGATATATGTAAACATATAACTGATTCACCTCATTATACAGCAGAAATGAACAGTATTATGGAACAATTATACTCCAATAAATAAAACCTATACCATCTTTATATCTTATAAAGATTTGCACTCTGCTATCTAGAAAGCAAGATACTATATTTGGTGAAGAAAAATGACCATTTAAGATTCTACACTTTTAACCATTTATAGACAATTATGCTGCTGAACTCTGGCCCTTGCTTATAGTCACCTGAGAGTAAAAGTGCATTAATGAACCAGAAGACGGATGAGAGACTATGGATTTTAGAAACGAAAAAATGGAAAGTCATACCATCTTATTTCTCTTACTTATTGGATAAATGTGGGACAGTTCATTAACTTCTCTTGAACCTGTTTCCTTTCCCGTAAAATTGGGAATAGGAATGTCTCTTCCACTGTCTCTGAGTGAGAGAAAAGAGCTTGGACTTTTCTGTTTTTTAAACGCTGCTGCATGGCTTAGAGCCTCTGCAGTATGAAGCTGGCAGCCTTCCTTCCAGATTAGATTTGTAGCCCTTGACTATGATGGAGAAGGAAATGGCACCCCACTCCAGTATTCTGGCCTGGAAAATCCCATGGATGGGGGAGCCTGGCAGGCTCCAGTCCATGGGGTCACAAAGCATCCAGCATGACTGAGTGACTTCACTTTCCTTGACTAGGATCTGGGATGGGATGAGGTCTATGTTCTTGGCTGAACCCCATCCAAAGTAGTGCTTTTACCACATGGAGCGATAAGACAAAGCAGATCATAGCTCAAATACCACAACTCTTGATTCTTCTCAAAGTTTTAGTATATATCCACAAATAAATGGTTATCTTCTGTACACTATCATAAAAATTTCCTGAAATTCATAAAATTTTAAAATCATTTTCAACAGTTATGGTTGCTTCTTTGGGGAGTGGGTCTATATAGATCCTCAAATAACTATTACCAAATTCATCTCTACCCTGTGTTTCTAAAATAATCTCCATCACCTAGGGAAGGTTTCTCATCTTGCAGCAAATACTATCTTGCTGACATAGTGGACTATGGAGTACTTGTTCAGTACTCCAGCAAATAGTATCTTGAATCAAAGTGGTATTTGTACTACTGTACATATATGTAGGAAAAATGTAATTCTGAAAAAGGTTTTAGCACTTTCTTTTAAAAAAGTTAGTACTTTATAAGTTTTTACTTGTAAAAAAAATCCTGTATCTTACTGAGAGACTTCTTTGGGTTTAAGTCTACAGTGTTTAGTTTTATTATTGTATTTAATTGTATTAATTGTCTTGTATTTAATTGATTAAGTTTAAATTTCATGAAAGTATATAGAACAGTCCCCAAATGAGGGTGTGTGTGTGTGTGTGTGTGTGTGTGTGTGTGTGTGTGTATGTGTTTACATTTATGAGCATTCTCACTTTAGGTACTTTTTCCTTGATTAAATATACAATCCTAACTCCTGAAACTACTCTTTAGCATATTTATTCATATCATAATTTGTAAAAATTTGAATCGCTTCTTTGTACTCATGTCTTTCTGAATATACTCACAAAAGTTCACACATTAAAATGAAATGATATTGTGTTTTTCTGTTGTTGTTATTGTCTTTGATTTTATAAGGAGACATGATAGATACATGATAGACCCAAGATATTTTGCTAAACTATTTCTTTATCACAGAAATTTTGAGTTTTATTAAAAACCATTCAGCTTTTACACAATATAATTCTACGGTGCTTAATGATACTCTATTTTCATATTGTGGAATTGAAGAGGAACTAAAGCGCCTCTTGATGAGGGTGAAGAGGAGAATAAAAAAGCTGGCTTAAAACTCAACATTCAAAAAAACAAGATCATGGCGGCCAGTCCAATCACTTCATGGCAAATAGATAGGGAAAAAGTGGGAACAGTGAGGTTTTATTTTCTTGGCCGCCAATATCACTGTGGACAGTGGCTATAGCCATGAAATTAAAAGAAATTTGCTCCTTGGAAGGAAAGCTATGACAAACAGCGTATTATAAAGCAGAGACATCACTTTGCCACAAACATCTGTATAGTCAAAGCTATGGTTTTTTCCAGTAGTCATGTACAGATGTGAGAGCTGGAAAATAAAGAAGGCTGAGTGCTGAAGAACTGATGCTTTTAAGCTGTGGTGCTGAAGACTCTCGAGAGTCCCTTGGACTGCAAGGAGATCAAACTAGTCAATTCTAAAGAAAATCAACCCTGAATATTCATTGGAAGGACTGATACTGAAGTTCCAATACTTTGGCCACCTGATGCAAAGAGCTGATTCACTGGAAAAGACCCTGATGCTGGGAAAGACTGAAGGCAAAAGGAGAAAGTTGTGGCAGAGGATGAGCTGGTTGGATGGCATCACCGACTCAATGGACATGAGTTTGAACAAACTGGTAGATAGTGGAGGACAGGGAAGCCTAGCATGTTGCAGTCCCTGCAGTAGCAAAGAATCAGACATGAATTAGTGACTAAACCACAACAAATCACATTATGACAAGTTGTTCATTAATGCTGTGAATTCAGTGGGGACAGGGAGCAGTTTGAGGAGACAGATACTGCCTATCTTTTGATTTGTTATTTTGTACCTAGTAAGTTGACGACTCTAGAAATTAAAATAGAGACAAAAAATAGATAGGTGGACAAATAGATATAAATTGATAGATAGATGGATATATTGATCTACCTCCAAGGAATTAGGCAAATATATGTTCATTAAAATCCTATGAGAAATCTAACATCATTTTAATAGAATAACTATACCATTTTTATTCTCTAATTCTTAAAATATATTTCAAAACAGAAGGAGAGAGGATACCAGGAAACTATCTTCATTGTTTTATATAAATTCATTGAAAAAAAAAAGAAACATTTTTTAAAGCTCAGATTCAAGGCATTATAATAACCAGAATAATAACTCTTCAAGAACTTGGTCTAATGAAGTTAATGTTCTTAGAACTAATTATGATTAGTTGTTTTATTTAATCTCTTGAGATAAATTAGAAATGTTGTTTGCTTATATAAAGAAATTTCTTACTATAAAATGGTTCAGATTAATACCTACATCATAACCCTCTAACTCAGCATGGTTCTGTCATATTGATGGCACTCTATATGAGACAAAATTTCAAAGTCCATTATTAGTCAGAACTCGGTAGGGAGCCCCTAGAGAGGAGAAACCTCATTTCTGCTCTGTTCCAATGTTAAAGGTACAGGCTGGTCTTTGGCATAATTTACAATATATATATTTCCTGTCCTCTTTTGGCAGATCTCTCCAGCTTCATCATGATGAAATTTCAGTTACTATTCTCCCCAAAAAGGTAGAACCCAAAGATAACTTTGGATTAAAAAAAAAAAAACTATTTTATAAAATAGCACCCTTAAATACCAGACATATTAAAATCAAACTGAGAACTGTCTCCACCAAATCATAGTGGGCATTTGGAGAAGATAAACTTGTTTAGAGTCTGGACTTCTTAAAGGAAAGTCAAATAAGTGAACATTCTCAAGAATAATAATCATAGAAAGATGTAAAATTATTAACTGTAATATCATTACTTTGGGAAACCTAAGAGGCTGCAAATTTAATATGTGGCCAAGGTCAAACAAATAACACATGGCTGAGCTAAATCCGGAACACAGTGGGCAACTGTCAGAGACCATGTTATCCTCTGTGATGACTCCCTGTGCCGCCACTTTATTTCCATTGTCTTCACTTTCCCCATAGAATATCATTTAATTGCTGTTTCAGTATTTCTATAGGAGACAAAAAATGCATACTAGAAGAAAAAGCCAAATGGTATTTTCATGCCATTGTTAGCCTGAAATGTTACTTCAGTTGATTCTTGTTTAGTTACAGTTTAAAACTCCTGATTAGGAATACTATGTGCCACTTCTACATTGCTTAACATTGTATTTTTAGCACATATCACAACCTGGATCATGTTATATATGCAATAACTATCTTTTGAATGAATTAATTTATCAGATAGCAATCCAAATACTACATGTAAGAATCATGTAAAGTGAGAAATGAAGAACAAAAGATGAATAAAATAAATTATGGCTTCAAGGACCTCAACTTCAGTAGAAAAATTAAGGACTACACTGTTAAGACATGGCAGAAAATGTTAAGTTTCCTGGGATATAGCATGTTGATGAAAATAGTAAAACTCCTGATTTCATATAATACTAAGCTAGAAGGAAAGCTGAACTAATGTTTCTTTATTGCATTGTAATTTACACAGAAAAATCTCAAAATCCATCCTTATAATTAAACATATTATAATTAATATTCTTTTAAGTCTCATCTTACAACAGATAAAACTCAGGCCTAGAGGCCTGATACAGCAATATGCCTAATATCCAAACATAAAAGAAATGATCAGAACAGAACATGAAACTAGGTTCTTTGATTGATTATAAACTCTATAATCCTATGTTTTTTCTTCCCTATTGCTTCACAGAATTGTTTTACAGAAAACATGTGAGCTGGACCTGAACATAAGTTCACTCCTTGGATAACTGAAGCAATAAATATCCACATCTACTTATAGAATAGGAATTTTTAAATAAGATCACATCTTCATAATTAAACTAATATAGACCCAGAAAAAATCATAACTAGATGCATGGTTACATGGTAACACAGTATGTATCTATACTCTAGATATTTAAATGTTTCCCTTTTCTCTAGAATTTTACAAAATATTTCTTTGGAAGAATAGCATGGTCATAAGGACATTCACTTCTTATATTTCCAGATATACACAGTGTCTCCTGAATTCAAAATGTTTTAGTTTCTGTGACATATTTCTGGCTTTCACTTGGATGATATTCAAATATTCCAAAAGAACATTAACATCTGGAAGGCTTAGATAAAGATTCCTCTGACATGTAAGCTAATGAGCTAAATCTTCTCCTAGAAATTGTCTTTCCCTTCAAATTTAAGAATCAAGCTGAGACTTTTTGGGTCACTCACAAATTACTTTTGGAATCATACACTGGGGGCCGAGGCAAAGACTGGGATGCAAAGACTGCACCTCCTGAAAGCTTGCCTGCTTTCTACTCTGTCTTGGGATTTCATGTTTGAAAGCTGAAACCCTACACTTTCTTAAATGAATCTACCTCTCAATCAATAGAACCAAATATACATCTTTTTATTGAATATTTGGAAGGAAATGTACCATAACCATATAGAAGTGAAGTAAAAAGAGATAAGTGAATTTTCCTTTAGAAATTTGGACATTAGAGTAATTTCAAATCATTATGACATCTATTCTGCCCTTGATATGGAAGAATACCTATAGATTGTTCCACCCTTGATAATTGCTCTACTACAAAATAGAAATTTCTATTCTTTGTGAAGCAAGAAGATGCCACCTTCTCCTCTTCTCACTCTACTTCTCCACCCAAGAAATGAATAACGATTTCTTTGAAGGGGAGTTATTCATATTGGCAGGCAAGTTTGGCATGTGAGGAAATATAAGAGAGACTGGTTGTAGCTGTACATCGAAGACACGTTTCTAGTTCAGTATTGTCTATAAGAAAGCTAATATTTCCACTTTATGCTGGTATTTTCAAACTGATTCTAGTTAGGAGGAACTCAGCACTGTGGTTATTATTCTCCAAATTCAACATGCATAATCTGAAACGAAACATTTGAGGGGCAAAATCTTTCTGAACTCCAAATATGAATTTTCCAATAGGAAAATGCTCACAATGCATTTCAATGTATGGAAAGGTAGGTCTACTTTTCACTTTTTAGAAAAAAAAAATCTCATGTGTTAAATAGTATCTGTATTTCTTCTTCTGTTCATGAAGGGACATATATGTATCTCTATTTATTAGTGAGCCTCTATTCTCAACAACCTTGCATTGCCGTCATGATCAAGAATGGACATGTCTTGCTAAGTCAGAGGGATTTCAAATGATCTCAGGCTATTGGGTTTTTAATCACTGGTAATTGCTAGCAATAATGAAGCACATTTAATTTTTGCTCTTAGTATGCAGTGAAAAGCAATATATGCTTTTTATATGATAACATAAAATTTATTGGGTGGAGAAAATTCAGAAGAATTTGGATAGACAACCTGATAAAGTAATACATGACTTCTTCAGCTTTCTTAGAAGTGTTTGTTTAAATCAAAACAAAATTAGATTTATTCTATCATACTAAGTCAGAAAGAGAAGGAAAATATCACATGATATCACATTTATATAATCTAAAATATGACACAAATAAACATCTATGAAATAGAAACAGACTCACAGACTTGTGGTTGCCAAGGGCAGGGGACTGGGGAGGAGTGGGAGAAGTAAAGATTGGGAGTTTGGGATTGCCAAAGACTGCTCAAACTACCGCACAATCGCACTCATCTCACATGCTATTAAAGTAATGCTCAAAATTCTTCAAGCCAGGCTTCACCAATACATGAACCGTGAACTTCCAGATGTTCAAGCTGGTTTTAGAAAAGGCAGAAGAACCACTGATCAAATAGCCAACACCTGCTGGATCATGGAAAAAGCAAGAGAGTTCCAGAAAAACATCTACTTCTGCATTATTGACTATGCCAAAGCCTTTGACTGTGTGGATCACAATAAACTGTGGAAAATTCTGAAAGAGATGGGAATACCAGATCACCTGACCTGCCTCTTGAGAAACCTATATGCAGGTCAGGAGACAACAGTTAGAACTGAACATGGAACAACAGACTGGTTCCAAATAGGAAAAGAAGTATGTCAGGCTGTATATTGTCACCCTGATTATTGAACTTACATGCAGAGGACATCATGAGAAATGCTGGGCTGGAAGAAGCACAGGCTGGAATCAAGATTGCCAGGAGAAATATCAATAACCTCAGATATGCAGATGACACCACCCTGATGGCAGAAAGTGAAGAGGAACTCAAAAGCCTCTTGATGAAAGTGAAAGAGGAGAGTGAAAACGCTGCCTAAAGTTCACCATTCAGAAAAGAAGATCATGGCATCTGGTCCCATCACTTCATGGGAAAAAGAAGGGGTAACAGTGGAAACAGTGTCAGACTTTATTTTTTGGGCTCCAAAATCACTGCAGATGGTGACTGCCACCATGAAATTAAAAGACACTTACTCCTTGAAAGGAAAGTTATGATCAACCTAGATAGCATATTCAAAAGCAGAGACATTACTTTGCCGACTAAGGTCCGCCTAGTCAAGGCTATGGTTTTTCCAGTGGTCGTATATGGATGTGAGAGTTGGACTGTGAAGAAAGCTGAGCAATGAAGAAGTGATAATTTTGAACTGTGGTACTGGAGAAGACTCTTGAGAGTCCCTTGGACTGCAAGCAGATCCAACCAGTCCATTCTGAAGGAGATCAGCCCTGGGTGTTCTTTCGACAGAATGATGCTAAAGCTGAAACTCCGGTACTTTGGCCATCTCATGCGAAGAGTTGACTCATTGGAAAAGACTCTGATGCTGGGAGGGATTGGGGGCAGGAGGAGAAGGGGATGGCAGAGAATGAGATGGCTGGATGGTATCACTGACTCGATGGACGTGAGTTTGAGTGAATTCCGGGAGTTGGTGATGGACAGGGAGGCCTGGCGTGCTGTGATTCATGGGGTCGCAAAGAGTTGGACACAACTGAGTGACTGAACTGAACTGAAGTATAATATATAGAATGGACAAGGTCCTATATACTGTGTGTATAGCACAGGGAATCATATTCCATGATAAACTACAATGAAAAAGAATATGGAAAAATATACAACTGAATCACTTTGCTGTAAATCAGAAGCTAACAAGCAATTGTAAATGAACTACACATCAATAAATTTTTTTAATTAAGCTATTAAGGAAGTTGATATAGAGAAACTAATGTAGTTGTTAAATTATTAAACATGGAGGTAGTCAGACTGAGGTGTTCCATGCCCTGCTGGCCTAAGAAAGCAAAGTTATATTTAAGCCTGCAAATGTCTTAAAGTTATAAAATGAAAACACTAAGAACAACCAATTATAACTACAAATAGCTAACAGGTATTTTCCTTTCTTTGCTTCTGTACTTTTTCTACACAAATCTTTCTCTTGATTCCTATTGTTCCCGTGCTATTAACCACTTCTGGCTTGTTGCCACTCAACTGCAATCTATTTTTGCTCAAAAAATGCTGAAAAACTTTTAGATGCCTCAGTTTATTTTTTAATTCAGGGAGACAGGGTTATTATTTTCATTCTAACTCTCAGAGCTATATGCATTCACTGGCTCATTGCTGCTTAGCAAATTATCACCAGTTTAATTGTTTAAAACGATATTCATTTATTATTTCATTCTTCTATTGGTCAGAAATTCAACACCATATAAAGCTGAAATTTCTGCTAAGGGTCTTGTAGGAAAAAAAAAAAATGAAGGTATTAGTAGGGTTTTGTTCCTTTCTGGAGTAGCTGGGGAAGAATCTGTTTCCAAGCTAGTTTTGGTTGTTCCCAGAATTCAGTTTCTTGAATTTGTATGATCAAGGTCTCAGTTTCTCTTTGCCATCTTCAACTTAGGAATGATTTATTGTATCTGTTGTTGTTCAGCCACTAAGTTACGTCCGATTCTTTGCGACTCTCTGGACTGCAGCATGCCAGACTTCCTTGTCCATTCATGTCCATTGGGTTGGTGATGCCATGCAACTATCTCATCCTCTGTCGCGCTTTCTCCTTTTGCCTTCCATCATTCCCAGCATCAGGTTATTTTTCCAATGAGTCAGTTCTTTGCATCAGGTGGCCAATATTGGAACTTCAGCTTCAGTCCTTCCAATGAATGTTCAGGGTTGATTTCCTTTAGGATTGACAGATGTGTTGTATTATAATATTTCAAATCTAATTTTCATTTCTGCCTTCAGCAGGGGAAATCTCTGCTTTTAAAAGCTCAGATGATTACATTGAACCTAACCAAAATAAACCAAAATAGTTTGGATTTTCATGTCAGCTTAGTAGTAAACTTAATTGCATTTGTGAAGTCCCTTTTGCCATATGGGCTATCAGGACGTCCATGGTAGCTCAGCTGGTAAAGAACCCACCTGCAATGCAAGAGACCCCAGTTCGATTCCTGGGTCAGGAAGATCCACTGGGAAAGGCTACCCCCCCAGTATTTGTGGGCTTCCCTGGTGGCTCAGCTAGTAAAGAACTCGCCTGCAACACAAGAGAACTGGGTTCTATCACTGGGTTGGGAAGATCTCCTGGAAAAGTGAATGGCTACCCACTCCAGTATTCTGGGCCTGGAGAATTCCATGGACTCTATAGTTAATGGGGTCCCAAAGAGTTGACACGACTGAGCAACTTTTACTTTCACTTCTGCCATATGAGATAACATATTCATAGGTGTAACAGTAGGTGAAGGTCACCCTCTGCCTGGGAGAGTGAAATCCTGTCAACAACATCTAATAACCATATATAAGATATTTCACTTCTCTGGATCCTAATTTTCTCCTTGAGACCAGAAAGTCGACCATTTTTTTTTAGTAGGTCATGTGAATGAACGCACAGTTAGCACACATCATGCCTCCCATCCTTTGTCTTCATGCTTACTTTTATAGAGCATTTCCACAGCACTAGCCAAGGTATTAGGTCTTTACACACATGGCTTCATTTAATTTTAAAAGTATCATTAAATGGCCATTATCTTCTTGTAGCAAAATTTGAGCACTGCTGTTAAGAAAACTTGCTGAAAAGAACACTTCTTCCCAGTGAAATGACTGGGAATTTGAATACAGATTTCTCTGAGCCCTGAGGTTCTGGGGGTGCGAGGGCTTTCTTAGCCTTTAAAGCTGTAATCCTACACACACACACACACACACACACACACACACACACACACACACACAGAGTTTCCTAGTACTTTCATAACAATGTACCACAGTATTAGAAGCTAGAAATTCAAAAATCAAGGTGTTGGCAGGGCCATCTTCTCTCTTCTTGCTTTTGGTGTTTGCCAGAAATCCTTGGTTTTCTTGGTTTGCAGCAACTTAACTCCAATCTCTGCCCTGTTGTCATGTGATAGTCTTTCCTCTGTGTATCTGTGCCTTCATATGGTGTATTCCCATCTGTGGGTGTCATTACCTATGTCTCCTATCCCCTTTTTAGAAACACACCATTCACTGGATTAAGGGTCCACATTACTCCTCTATAAATAGACATGGAAACAGTGGAAACAGTGGCTGACTTTATTTTTGGGGGCTCCAAAATCACTGCAGATGGTGATTGCAGCCATGAAATTAAAAGACACCTACTCCTTGGAAAGAAAGCTATGACCAACCTAGACAGAGACATTAAAAAGCAGAGATATTACTTTGCCAACAAAGGTCCGTCTAGTCAAGGCTATGGTTTTTCCAGTGGTCATGTATGGATGTGAGAGTTGGAATATAAAGAAAGCTGAGCACCAAAGAATTGATGCTTTTGAACTGTGGTATTGGAAAAGACTCTTGAGAATCCCTTGGACTGCAAGGAGATCTAACCAGACCATCCTAAAGGAGATCAGTCCTGGGTGTTCATTGGAAGGACTGATGTTGAAGCTGAAACGTCAATACTTTGACCACCTGAAACCAAGAGCTGACTCATCTGCAAAGACCCTGATGCTGGGAAAGATTGAGGGCAGGCAGAGAAGGGGACGACAGAGGATGAGATGGTTAGAAGGCATCACCGACTCAATGGACATGAGTTTGGGTAGGCTCTGGGAGTTGGTGATGGACAGGTAGGCCTGGTGTGCTGCAGTTCATGGTGTCACAAAGATTTGGACATGACTGAGCGACTGAGCTGAACTCAACTGAACTTACTCCTCTACGATCTTCATTTACATTAAGATCCTATTTTCAAATAAAGTCAAATTCACAAATACCTGGGTTTAGAATTTCAATAAATCTTCTGCAAGGGAGTGTACTGAACAATTGGTATCTTTACAAGTTTACTTGAAAATGAAGAACAGTATTGAAATTATAGTTCCTCTCACCAACAAAATGTAATCCATACTTAAGTGTAAAAAGTGAAAGTGAAAGCTGCTCAGTCGTGTCAGACTCTTTGAGAACCCACGGGTTATGCAGTCCATGGAATTCTCCAGGCCAGAATACTGGAGTGGGCAGCCTTTCCCTTCTCCAGGGGATCTTCCCAAACAAGGGATTGAACNAACAAAATGTAATCCATACTTAAGTGTAAAAAGTGAAAGTGAAAGCTGCTCAGTCGTGTCAGACTCTTTGAGAACCCACGGGTTATGCAGTCCATGGAATTCTCCAGGCCAGAATACTGGAGTGGGCAGCCTTTCCCTTCTCCAGGGGATCTTCCCAAACAAGGGATTGAACCCAGGTCTCTCGTTTTTCAGGAAGATTCTTTATCAGGTGAGCCAAAAGGGGAGCCCAAGAATACTGGAGTGGGTAGCCTATCCCTTCTCCAGCGGATTTTCCCAACCCAGGAATCATACTGGGGTCTCCTGCGGTGCACGCAGATTCTTTACCAATTGAGCTATCAGGGAAGCCCTAAGTGTGAAAACGAAAGGCAAAGGATAGTGACTGATGGAAAACTGTAGCTTTATCCATGCAATACAAGTGACAGAAAATTTTGTTTCTTAATGCAGTACTTAAATTTAGTAGTGTCACCAAAATGCTAAGAATATTATTAGCAAATACCTCAGTATATCACAGCTGTATTGACTCTCAGATGATTCTACCTTTTAAGAGAAACACAGCAAAACTGTAGAACATGCTAATTGAGGAAGAACAAAATAAAACAAAGAGAAACAGATGAGAATGAGGTCAAAGGTTCCATAGTTGTTGGCTCATGCTTGCTATGTTTGAATTTGAATATCAGAAGCGTCCAAAGCAGAACTGTTATTAGACAGGGTCTGGAAGTGCAGAGAGTAAGCTCGGGAGATGACAACTGCAAGCAAATCAAGGACAATTAAAGTGGCTCAAAGCTGATAGGATTCTACACAAATAGAGAGTAAACTCTTGGAAGTAGTGGTCTGGTGGGGATTCACTCCTAAATTGAGAAGTGTGGTGATGATACACATCGTACCTGAGAATCTATAGAATGGCAGGTCATCTCCCTGGTTCTAATCTAGAAATGCAGTTTTACTTTGGAATCTATGTGTTTGTAACTTTTCCCTAAGTTTAAACATCTCAAGAGTCAAAGGGAGACTATTTTCATATCCTCTTTGCTTTGTTGATGGAGAAAATGTTTCTAAATATAAAGGAAGCTCAGTATTTGACAGCTACGCACAAAGTGGATAATCCAGTTAGTATGGTGTTGTGCTCAGTTGTGTCTGACTCTCGGTGATCCCGTGGACTATAGCTCACCAGGTTCCTCTGTCCATGGAATTTTCCAGGCGAGAATATTTGAGTGGGTTTCCATTTCCTACTTTAAGGGATCTTCCTGTTCCAATGATCAAACCCATGTCTCTTGTGTCTCCTGCATTGGCAGGCAGATATTTTTACTGTTGTGCCACCTAGGAAGCCCAATTAGTATAAAACCAAACAAATTTTACAATCATTATCTACTTATATACTTGAGAGTAGATTCCAAAGTGCACTGAATGGTTTGGAGAATGAAAAGCCACCATTTGGCCCTTTGAACAGACCCAAAGAATTCAGTGTAATTATTACACCTACCCTTCACTGGCCCTGACTTTCTGGAGTCAGCAGGCTTGCAGTGCTGGCAACAAGCCCATCTTTGAAATTACTTCTCTGGAGGCAAAGACGTTCCAGTGTGCTGTCAGCAGCTGCAGCATTTTCATGTACCATAAGAACATGCTTTAAGACACAAAACCAGACAGATTTCAGACTACTGCAAGAATCTATCTCTGAAGATGGCATGATTATCTGCCTTGGCATCATATTTCTCAATAATATCATTTTTCTCTAGAAATTATTAGCTTAATAACAAGGACAGTATGAAAGCACATTTCTTGTTTTCTTTGAATACAGGGGGATACACATATTTGCATGTTAGTTTTTCCTTATCCTTACTTCCAGCCAACTTGCTCAGACAGTACATCTTCCATCCACCTGATACCAAATTGTACTTAGACATAAAACACACTGGCATTTCTATAAGAACTCATTTATTATACCATCTCCCTGTTTCATCCCAGTTTTTTAAGACACTCTCCTATTTAAGTTTCAAAAGATGAAAGTTATAGGCAAAATTTGGCTCTTGTTTTTATTTATTTGCTTAGTGTATAGCACCTTATGCAAAACTGTTTCTATGGCTTATATTTCACTGTGGCATTCATTTGCTTATTTTCTCATATGCCTCCTTCTGGAAGATTTTCTTTTCTGCATTCCCGGGATCTGGTCTAAGAATTCTCTGTCTACAAGGCACAAAGCAAGTGCTTGATAAATGTTTGTTACCTGACTAAAGAATGAATTAATATCACTCTGTTTTACTCCAAACATCTATAATGTAATCCTATATATGGTAGGCAGGGTGGAAGATGCTAGGAGTTTAACTAGAAGGACATTACAAGAAAAGTGCAATATTATTGCTTTACTTATCATTAAACTTTCAGCTACGAGACAAAAGGGCAGTCTTAACATTCATCTAGAGCCTAGTGCTTTGCTAATTTTCACCACAAAAAGTAATTACTCTCTTTCAGTGGCTTATTATGTCCCATTCTGTCTTAATCTGATTACATCTGGACACTTAAAATTAACTCTCAAAGATCTTTAAAACTAATGGCATCTACCATATTATGGGAAGCACCAAACATAGGGTCTGAAAGTCTGATACTTCAGAATATATGTATGTTGAAACCTCATTTAATGTCTGCACATATATCGTTTTGAACTGACATATCTCCTATTAGTATTCCCAATGGCAATCTTTTATTGCAATTATCACTTCAATGTTGAAACAGATTAAAAGTATTGGTCCCATTTCCCACCAATTATAAACTATTATGATGACATAAGACAATCGGGTATATTCTCATATTTTGACATTCTAGCTGAAAACAGAGACTAAATTTCTTTGGATTTCCATTCTTTTTGAATAGGGATATCTTGAACGTTAATAGCAGGTCAAAATAATAAGAGATCACTTCTGTTATTATTCTTCATGTGGTTTGAGTCTCCATCCTCATCTCTGGAGATCACTTGATTATTGATTTCTGAGTCAAAAATTTTAGTTTCTTATAGAATCTCTGAGGAACAGAGATCATTTTTGTTTACATTTTTTATTAACACAGACAAAATTGCAGTTTATTGCTAATTGCCACTACCTATGGATTACTAATACTTTTATATCATTTTAGTTGCTCTATAATAAGGCAACAATCTCCTTTAGTCAATACCCAACAAACTTATTAATAAACTCCATGCTACCAATAATAAATATCATTATCTTCATAAAAATATTCATTATATTTATCATCATTGATGATGGTGCCACTGTTCCCAAGCTGGAAATACTTTCTTGAAATATTATTACTGGTTTAAAAATCTTACCAATTTCTCATGGGTCAGCTCAATACAACATGCTCCATGAATCTTACTTATCTCCTAGTGGAGGTAATGTTTCCTTCTCTTAAGATACCCACAAAATTTGAAATCTAAATTTAGAACGTAATCTGATTTATATATGGTGATTTGTGGGAACATATGAAATATTTTTAGAATATACCATAATATTGATTGATATATGAGGAAAAGTAAAATGCAGGCTATCAGTTCAGTTCAGTTCAGTTGCTCAGTCATGTACAACTCTTTGCCACCCCACCAACTGCATCATGCCAGGCTTCCCTGTCCATCAACAACTCCCAGAGCGTGCTCAAACTCATGTCCATCAAGTCAGTGATGCCATCCAACGATCTCAGCCTCTGTTGACCCCTTCTCCTCTGGCCTTCAATCTTTCCCAGCATCAGGGTTTTTTCAAATGAGTCAGTTCTTCGCATCAGGTGGCCAAGTACTGAAGTTTCAGCTTCAGCATCAGGCCTTCCAATGAATATATTCAGGACTGATTTCCTTTAGGATCAACTGGTCCCTTGCAGTCCAAGGGACTCTCAAGAGTCTTCTCCAACACCACAGTTCAAAAACATCAATTCTTTCTTTACAGTCCAACTCTCACATCCATACATGACCACTCGAAAAACCATATCCCTGACTAGACGGACCTTTGCTGGCAAAGTAATGTCTCAGCTAATATGTTGTTTAGGTTGGTCATAGCTTTTCTTCCAAGGAGCAAGCGTCTTTTAATTTCATGGCTGCAATCACCATCTGCAGTGATTTTTGAGCCCCCCCTCCAAAATAGAGTCTGTCACTGTTTCCATTGTTTCCCCATCTATTTGGCATGAAGTGATGGGACCGGATGCCAAAGCTTAGTTTTCTGATGCCAACTTTTTCACTCTCCTCTTTCACTTTCATCAAGAGGCTCTTCAGTTCTTTGCTTTCTGCCATAATGGTGGTTTCATCTGCATATCTCAGTTTATTGATATTTCTCCCAGCAATCTTGATTCCAGCTTGTGCTTCATCCAGCCCAGCATTTCACATGATGTACTCTGCATAAAAGTTAAGTAAGCAGGGTGACAATATACAGCCTTGCTAAAAATTTCTCAATGTTAGAACAAAATTATTACATTTATTCCAGATTCCATGTCTCTGGAGCCAAAACGATTCCAGGAGCAGGGCACTGACAGGAAGCTTTGTCCTGTGTTGACTGTGCTGCTGCTGCTGCTGTTTACTCGCTCATTTGTGTCCGACTCTTTGTGACCCCATGCACAGTAGCCCACCAGGTTGTTTCTGTGTCCATGAGATTTCCCAGGCAAGAATACTGGAGTGGGTTGTCATTCCCTTCTCCAGGGGATTTTTCTGACCCAGGGATTGCGACTGCCTCTTCTGTTTACAGGCAGATTCTTAACCGCTGAGCCACCGGCAAAGCCCACACTAACTCCAAGCTGCTTGAAAAGTAAGGCAAATAAGTATCAGGTCTTCTATATTCCATTATGAGAATCATGGGCCATGTCTTCACTAAAGTAAACAAAGGAATTATCTTCTTTATAGTCTCACATTATCTCTGCAGAGGTGTCTAGAATGTTTTGACTCTGTCCTCAATTATCTATAAATGGCCACAGTCTTGCCTTCTTAACTGGCTTTTGTGAAGTATGGGCTCATTTCCTAAAATGCAAAATTTTAATATTGAAGTCAAATATCTCAAAGATATTTCATTAATACCAACAATGTTAACACTTGCACTTTGTTGGGGTCCATACACCATCTAGCAGAAACTGGACTGCATCCAAGCCTGATTTCCCATAAAGTAATTTGCCACTGAGGAGAATGAATCTGAGTTACTACTGACCTGAGCCTAATGTAAATCAATGACCTAGAAAAGCTTCATGTTCCCAAACCAATTAGTTCTCCACTGCCTGTGCTTTTTGCTCCTGTTTGGAGCACCTGACATTTTCAAGCAATTAGAGGGCATCTGGATGTGCAAAATGCACTTTCTGTTGGTATTTATCAGAGCTGAACTTCTGTGCTTCAGTCCAAGGAAAAAAGCCATCAGAACTGCCCACAGACTCTGACTGCCTCTTTTGAAAGAATCTAATAGATTTGGCCCTATATATTGACAAAGATTAAACCGTCTCTTTGCAAGAATTTGAGAGGCACAATATTTCCTATCCCCACAACCAGTTTTTAATGGACCTTTCAAAAGGTTCAAAATCTCAACACTCAATGCCAAATTTCTGTGTTAACTTATCAAGGCTAATGGATAGTACAAAATATCCATTTCTTAGGAGAGTTTAACATATAATTGGTAATTGTCGATGAGTATATAATGTTGTTTACATAATTGAGCCTGAGATTTATCACATTACATTTGATGTATCACATTTCATAGGAAAATAGGAAAAGTAGAAATGACCTTACTGTGATACTAAAGTTTGGGGCCCTGTATAGCTTGAAGAATATTCTTTTTTTCTCTCCTAGTGACTAAAACTGAATCTAAATGCTAAAGCAGAAGATACATAACCAACAAGAACCTACTATATAGCACAGGGAAGTCTACTCAATATTCTGTAATAGTCCATATGGGAAAAGAATCTGGAAAACGGGGGATATATGTATATGTATAACTGAATCACTTTGCTGATATAGGAGTTTGTCTATTTTTTTTTCACTCCAGTACTTGTAGATGAATAAAATAATGCATAAGTTTTCAACAGTGCTATTAGTTACTGTCTTTCCAAACACTAACCATGGCTCTATCAAAACACTGCCCAAGGTTTGGAATTGTTAACAGACTCTTGACAGTGCTTGGCGTGGACACTACCTGCGACATTTTCTCTTTTGAATCTCCTTTTTCTTGATCCAAATTTGTCACTTTCAACCACACAAATTAGGAAAGATGTAAACAAAACTGAATGTATTTTTATCCAGGTAATAATAATAAATTTAGAGAGATTTTCCTTGTTTTTATTTTTAGGCATTTTCAAAGTGCTAAGTGCAAAGGGCTTTGGGAGAGATATATGGAAGCAACGTAAATGTGGATTGAACCCTGCCCTCTGAAAGACGAGGTAATATATACTTTGACAAGCTATAGCTTCCAAAGAGGGCCACAGCAACATTTTCCATTCCAATCTCTCTCCTGCAGTGACACTTTTCTATTCCTTCAGTGTGGAGGTTAATTTCCTTCCTCTTGAATTGGGGCTGACCTTAATAAAATTCACTAAAATTCAGTAGAAGTGATGATCTGTAATCACTTCCACAGATTAGAAGTAGTCTGAAATTAGTCGCTAAAAAGCCTTGCAACTTTTGTAGAATACTCTTGGAACACCCACACTTTAGATAACTGAGCTTAGAAATCCAGCCTCAAAGTTGTAAAAAGTCTAGGCTGAGTGGGTGACTAAGCATCTCACTTTGCCAAAAACTGTAAGGGGTACCTGGATGTAGGACTTTAAAGGATGCCCTGGGAAGACTAGGACAGACTTGTCACTCTACAAGAAAAGCTATTAGTGGCAGTACAGACAGTAGGCTCAACCAAGTTCCCAGTCAACCAGCAAGCATCTACCAGTCGCTATTGCACTGAGCTATCTTGACAGCCTTCAGCTGACATCTGACTACAACCTCACGGAAGACTCTAAGGAAGAACTGCTCACCTGCACCCAAAGTGAAAGTGAAATGGGAAAGTGTTGGTCAATCAGTTGTGTCTGACCCTGCGATCTATGGACTGCAGACCACCAAGCTCCTCTGGTCCATGAATTCTCCAGGCAAGAATACTGGGGTGGGTAGTCATTCCCTTCTCCAGGGAATCTTCCCAACCTAGGGATTGAACTCGTGTCTCCTGCATCGCAGGTAGATTCTTACTGTCTGAGCCACCAGGGAAACCCCAGCTGAACCTAAGAAAGACTTAAATCATAAGAAATGACAAGAAATTATTATTAGGGCAATTTGTTACTTATTGAAAAATAACAGGAATAATAGTACACATGCCAAAATATGTCATTGTAAATTACATTCATAATTCAAGCAATTTACAATGTAGAGAATGATAAAACATTATATGAAAGATGGAGATCTGATGTTAACTGAGAAGAGAAAAAATGGTTTTAGTTTAAGGGCCAGAGTTACCAGTATAAACATTTTAAGGGATATAGCACTCACATAAGGACTTGGACATGCAGAAATGGAGAAGGGACATTGACGATTAAAGCAATGCTGATACAGGGCACAGTGAGAGAAGAAAGGATGGAAGTGATAAAGTAACAATGGGGTAAGAACAAAGGAATAATTAAACAAAGTTGTAAGTTCACTTGAGAATCATATGAGAGATCTTGATTGCATTTATCCAGAACACAAATGAGAGCCAGGCATATTATAGATAGATTAGTGGATGGGAACGGGTCTTCCTTAATGGCTCAGTGGGTAAAGAATCAGCCTGCGATGCAGGAGACACGGGAGATGTGGATTCGATGTGGTGTTGGAGAAGACTCTTGAGAGCCCCTTGGACTGCAAGGAGATCAAATGAGTTCATCCTAAAGGAAATCAACCCTGAATATTCATTGGAAAGACTGATGCTGAAGTTAAGCTCCAATACTTTGGCTACCTGACGAAGAGCCAAATCATTGGAAAAGACTTTGATCCAGGAAAGATTTAAGGCAAAAGGAGAAGGGTGGTGGGCAAAGGATAAGATTGTTAGATAGCATCACAGACTCACTGGACAAGAATTTGAGCTAAATCTGGGAGACAGTGAAGGACAGGGAAGCCTGGCATGCTGCGGTCCATCGGGTCGCAGAGTCGGAATGACTTGCGACTGAAAAACTACAACAAGGTGGGTGGGATCCATGAGGGAAGCTGAGTCCTACTGGGAGAGCATCATCACCAGCCCCTGAGGCTTACCAAACACGAACTACCATTTAAAACTCTGCACAGGCCAAGCATTCTAAATAGGATTCCCCATTTATTCCATTACTGTTCCCATGACATTTTGAAGCTAAGAAAAAGTTTCTAAAGGTAAAGTTTCATATTCATAATTGTTCAAGTCTTAACAGGAAAAAGAGTGAAAGTCCATTTGAGACAGCAGGAAACCAGAGAATGGGGTATTGTTTGACTTGCGTACATCACTGATAGATGTCTGTAATGGCTTCTATCCTTAAAGCTACAAAGCGTTCTATTGAAAGACTGGCCACATTCTGTGTAATTTTAGTTCTCTTTGCCTATCCCTGTTATTATATAGCTCTGACTTTTAAAAGGAATATTTTACTACCTGTCTTCATACTAGGTAAAACCTTCCCTGGCAGCATATTCAGAAGGTCATTTCTACTGTGCTCTTTTCCAAGCCAGAGAGTGCTACCCAGACAAAGGTTCTCCCCAAGAATACTCCAATTGCTTTGGCTGAATTATATAGTCCATGCTGCAAATGTCTTTCCTGATAGAGTTTAACATTCAGAAAATCGTGTCAGGGGTACTAAGTAAGGCTGGGGAAAGTCTTCCAGATATATATCAGATCATTTGTAATCTTGGCAATCATACTAAGACAATGAAAACTGAGAAAAATATAAAATTAGAAAAACATCATGAAACACAGTTTCTCTTAACATGCCACATGCTTCTGCTCATGTTGTTTTGGTTCTTTCTCCTAAATAAACAATTGCATTTAAAAACATTGTAACAGTACTTCTTAATAGAAAGTTGCTGGAAAGTCAAAATCTTGCATCAAGTGTAAAACAATCCACAAATCATAATTACTAAGATTGGTGAAAAGAGCAAATCGAATCAAATAAAACAACAAGAAAGGCATGGCATTACCTATTTGGAGTGCCTATGTTGGGAAGTGCAAATCTAAAGATCTTCATAATATTCCAAATAAAGGTTAACTGCCGAGGTCCAGCCTCAGCAGAGTCCAGGGATATCCTCAGGATGGACGACGTCAGCAAATGAAGAAAGATAGAGATAGAGATAAGGAAAGAGACAGGGAGTGACCAAGCTTCAGCGAGCGAGGCCCATTTACTTTATTCTTCTTGGGGCTTTTATACCCTGAGTTATACATACAGCAAGATGAAAAATGCAAAGTCAACTCAACATTCCATCAGTAATAACTTTTATCAATATCAGGTTCCTTCTTGTAAGAGTCTTATTCTCTGTACATCATCTGTTCTGGAGGCCTGTTGATATTCCATGACCTCTTTTTGATAAAGGTTGGTCAGCCAGAACAATAGTTTTCCCTTAAAGTGTTTCTTCTTAAATTCCTAGCCTGCGTCACCCTTAAAGTACAGAGTTACATTTTTATGGAGCAAAGATTCAGCGAGTTACAGCAAAGAAAGAACTTATTAACCCAAAGTCTAATGTTGCTAATGCTAAAGCTATTACTTGTTTCTTCTACACCCTGACTATATACACTCCCAGGAACACAATGGATAAGGGATGTGAGAACTTGGCAGCAAGCCTTGCATAGGTTCAACAATGTTGCAAGAGTCTGGATAAAGCTTCCAAGTAAGCTAGAATGCTAACAGGGGGTTTGAAACACTCCTTTCATGCCCAGGAGATTTTGAAAATAAAGCCCTAAGTTAACTCTTTCCAGAGAAATGTGGTCGGGGCAGCCCCCTGCTAATGTCAGAAGAACTGGTGAAAGACATAAAATAGTAAGACACACAGATTCTGGTTTGGGGGTAGATGCTCGAGCAGATACAGGGGGTCCATCGAGTCCTGAGGCCTTGCTTATCAGGACTCTTCCGCATGACCTTGTCATGGGTCGGATGGCCCAGGGAGTCCCTCGGGTCCTGCATGACCTTGTCATGGGTGGGATCTCCCGTGCTGGCTCCCGGCAGTTAACGGTTATAAAAAAAAAAAAAAAAAAGTGTTGATAGCTAAATGCCAAGCATACACACAATGTGCCCTGGTATATTTTTCCATTTTCGGTCAAACTACACAGTTTGTTTTCGCCAATAGCTCTTTGTTAATCTGCAGGAGATGAAGTTGGTATATATAATAAAAACTGGTAGGTATTTGTTTCTAGTCAAAAGATAGTAAGTCCTAGGTAAATAATTGCTCAAATATTCTTAGTGAATATCTTAGAAATAAATATTTTAGGAAGTCACTGCTGTTTCATATCTTACTGAAGGCCAGAAACACAACTGCCTTTCTAGAGTACAACCTGCTTTGTGAATATGACTTCCCTCAACTTTACAGAATGGTATTCAGATGTCTATTACAATCACAATTTTTTCAGATGGCAAAAGAGAACTTCTGGGAAGTTACATAACTTGCTCAAGATCACACAACTGATGTGAAGCTGCAGTCATGCTCTGTATGAGATTTAAGAGATTCTACATCTTATCTGACTTCACGAAGCCAATCAAAAGGCAAGGTCAGAATTTGGACAAAGTCAGATCTGAGGTCCACTCTTACCTCGATTCCCCACTAACACCATTTAATCCTATTCCTCTCTCTCCAAAGGAATGCAGAAGAACAGTAGTTATAACTAAAATATCTGGACTCCGGAAATGAGACGGGTAGGATGTAGCTGAGTCGACTGATAATCCAAACGATCACTATTTTAAAACCAGAGGGCAGCAGTAGAGGACATGCAAAGAGTTGGGCTTTGTATTAATACTTGGAGTGACTAGGATATCAAGCAAGTTTCTGCCCTTCACTTGGTATGATATCTTTGTCAAGTAGTCATCTTTTCTCCATTTTGGTTTTCTCACACAAAAAATGGGGCAGTGATTCCTATTTTAAAGAAGTAAGTGAAAGTGAAAGTTGCTCAGTTGTGTCCAATTCTTTGTGACCCCATGGACTATACAGTCCACGGAATTCTCCAGGCCAGAATACTGGAGTGGGTAGCCTTTACCNTTTTCTCACACAAAAAATGGGGCAGTGATTCCTATTTTAAAGAAGTAAGTGAAAGTGAAAGTTGCTCAGTTGTGTCCAATTCTTTGTGACCCCATGGACTATACAGTCCACGGAATTCTCCAGGCCAGAATACTGGAGTGGGTAGCCTTTACCTTCTCCAGGGGATCTTCCAAACCCAGGGACCGAAACCCAGGTCTCCTGTATTGTAGATGGATTCTTTCCCAACTGAGCCATCAGGGAAGCCTGATGCTGTAAATCTGTTTGCTAGTACACATATTATACATGTTTTAAAACAGTGACTAATGATATTTTTCTTATATTTCAAATCTGTATAGAAGTCATAAAAGAAATGTGACTAGAAATCTCTCGATGTGTAACATATGCTGAAAATAAGTCAAGGTATTACCCAAGACATTCATGGATGGAAAAAAAAAGAAAATTAAAAATATATATATATATATGTATTTTGAGAATGATTATAGAAAGTGTGGATACAGATAATATATTTCCTATTCTGAATTATCTACCTTTTGAAAAGCTATGTAAATGATATCTATGGTTTAGTACTAAGGTAATGGGAAATAGATGGGGAAACAGTGGAAACAGTGTCAGACTTTATTTTGGGGGGCTCCAAAATCACTGCAGATGGTGACTGCAGCCATGAAATTAAAAGACGCTTACTTATATATATATATATATGTATTTTGAGAATGATTATAGAAAGTGTGGATACAGATAATATATTTCCTATTCTGAATTATCTACCTTTTGAAAAGCTATGTAAATGATATCTATGGTTTAGTACTAAGGTAATGGGAAATAGATGGGGAAACAGTGGAAACAGTGTCAGACTTTATTTTGGGGGGCTCCAAAATCACTGCAGATGGTGACTGCAGCCATGAAATTAAAAGACGCTTACTCCTTGGAAGGAAAGTTATGACCGACCTAGATAGCATATTGAAAAGCAGAGACATTACTTTGCCAACAACGGTCCGTCTAGTCAAGGCCATGGTTTTTCCAGTGGTCATGTATGGATGTGAGAGTTGGACTGTGAAGAAAGCTGAGCACCAAAATTGATGCTTTTCAATTGTGGTGTTGGAGAAGACTCTTGAGAGTCCCTTGGACTGCAAGGAGATCCAACCAGTCCATTCTGAAGGAGATCAGCCCTGGGATTTCTTTGGAAGGAATAATGCTAAAGCTGAATCTCCAGTACTTTGGCCACCCTTATGCGAAGAGTTGACTCACTGGAAAAGACTCTGATGCTGGGAGGGATTGGGGGCAGGAGGAGAAGGGGATGACAGAGGATGAGATGGCTGGATGGCATCACCAACTCGATGGACGTGAGTCTGAGTGAACTCCAGGAGTTGGTGATGGACAGGGGGCCTGGCGTGCTGCGATTCATGGGATCGCAAAGAGTGAACTGAACTGAACAATTTTTAATAACATGGTTGCTATATTTTAACTGGTACTTTATAAGAAAGAAGAGGATCAATCTTTATTAATTACTAATCTTTATATTTTATCTCTATTACAAGGAAAGATGATAGGGTAATTAATATAAAGTTAATTAAAATTATGGGTAAAAGTTACTGGCACTTTTGAAAATTGGAGAATGTTCCAGGTGGCTGCAGGTTTGATCCCTGGATCTGGAAGAGCCCCTGGGGAAGGGTATACAATAAAACATTACTACCTGGTGAGGAAATATAAATGGTTGTATACACAGTAGCCAGAGAAGGCAGTGGCATCCCACTCCAGTACTCTTGCCTGGAAAATCCCATGGATGGAGGAGCCTGGTGGGCTGCACTCCATGGGGTCGCTAAGAGTCGGACACGACTAAGCGACTTCACTTTCACTTTTCACTTTCAGGCATTGGAGAAGGAAACGGCAACCCACTCCAGTGTTCTTGCCTGGAGAATCCCAGGGACGGGGGAGCCTGGTGGGCTGCCGTCTATGGGGTCGCACAGAGTCGGACACGACTGGAGCAACTTAGCAGCAGTAGTATACACGGTAGCTCTATCACCATGTTAATGATGACAAGGCACACTGTACATAGAGTCCCATATTCTGGTATGTCAATCTCATATTATTCACACAGTCACCATACACCTTTGATTATTTATTTTGAGAAGTGAGTAGATGATTCTACTGCATAACATTCTATAAAAAGTTCACATGGTAAAAAGTGGAAAGTTGAATGCCAAGTACACATACAGGAAAATAAGGTTTAATTCTGGTGAATTATAGGAGAAAACAAAATTATTTTAAATGCACATAAACCAAACTAAAATATTCCAAGTACTGAAACCCTAACTAGAATATCAAACTTCAGGAGAAAGCATTCTATTTTTTTTCCCCCTCAAACCCCAATTACTTTAGTGGTGAACATAGTTACTGTCATATCATGCCTCTGATCCAGGGTTAGAATTGAGAATGTTTGTTTTGGGATTAGATGAGGTGAAAAGGCACTTGTTCAACATTAAATTATAAGCCAAATTGAAAATAAATGAGGTAACAGGTCAAGGTTAGACTGAGCAAAAATAATGTCTTTGCCATATATATAATTTCAAGTGATGGTCTGACTTTTTTAATGTTGACCTACAATGATGTATGTACTTCATATGATTTAAAGAAAATGAGAAGCCCTTTTCACAAAAAAAAAAAAAAAACTTAATCCAAGCACCAGCTTGAGAATAGGTTAATGTAAAGAGACATCTGAATTCTTTTCAGTGTTTTTAATTTTCCTTTCAGTTTATACAATGCGTACTAGAGCCTGCCTCAGCAATAAACTAAGATATTTGGAGGCTAGTGTCAGAATATCTTGCACTTGAAGAGCAAGTTAATAAATCAGAGATAATGGAATCAGTGAGCCACAGGAGCTTTAGAGAATGTCTAATTCAATCCTCTTCATTTTAGTGAGGAGAGATTAAGGAACTTTAAAGCACTTTCACATACATCATCTCAGTTTTTTTCACAGTAGCTCTGTGAAGCAGGGGACTGGTAACTAGGGAAATAACCCAGAACACAAGAGTTTTTGGTAGGACACAAGAGGCAACTGAAGACCTGAGAAACATCAGAATCTTAAAGAGAGGCAGAGAAAATTCAGAGGTGCCACAGTGGCGATGAATTAGGTATCTAGAAATAACTAGAACTACAGTACATTTGTAGAAGACCATCACATGGCATGTCCAATTGCTGCAACATTATTAGCTCTGGGATTTGTGGTGGACAGAGTTTATCTATCTGAAGTGGGAAAGAAGAATGAGAGGGGCAAATGGCAAATTAATAACTGAAGTCCAAGCTGGTCCAGAAATACAACACACCAGCAATAAAGTAAGCAGGGATGTATACCACTTCAACTGCAGCTGAGGCCCAAGGTGGTTAGGAAACACAGCTGCTATTTTAAATATAATATTTACTTTTTAAAAATACCATTTATTTGTTGTTTGTTTTTAAGCGAGCCTGAACCAAGGATTTGGAGGTGGATAATATGCTTAAGTGCTTTCTTCAAGGTCATGAGGGACAGATTGGAAAGCCAGGTTCCTTCCTTCAAACATGTAATGTTTCTTTTTGCTATCCACATTTCCTTCAACCATTTTAAAAAAAAATTAAAAACAAAATTCCCATTCTCTTGACATCCTCAAAGTAGTGATTAAATGAAATCACAAATTATCACAGATTATGCATTATTTGTCAATCTCAGTTTCAGGGAAACTCTGCCATTGCTCACAGTAGATTTCTCATTCACTGGCATTTATTCCTTTAATGCCTCACCTTCTGGTATCTGTAAATTGCATGATGCAAGAGTCAACAGTGGCTCAGCAAAATGAAGGGATAGATCCCAATTCACCTAATAAGGGGATTGTTTCCTTTGGGGTATAAAGTAAATATTTGAAACCAAACACACGTTATAATTAGGGCTTCCCTCATAGCTCAGTTGGTAAAGAATCTGCCTGCAATGCAGGAGACTCCGGTTCAACTCCTGGGTCGGGAAGATCCCCTGGAGAAGCGATAAGCTACCCACTCCAGTATTCTGGCCTGGAGAATTCCACGGACAGTCCATGGAGAAGCAAAGCGTTGGACACAACTGAGCGACTTTCACTTTCACACATTATAATTGAAGGTAGGGAATAAAGATCAAATTTATAAATAGATTAATGAAAACTGAGCAAAGAAAGCAGGTTAAAAATTATTCTATCACACTAAAGTTTTCTGCATTTCTCCATATATGACACCTTGGACTCATTTGGCTGGACCTCTGTACTATATGACCTCTCCTCCCTCCCTAAAAGGAAAATTCATGTGAACTTACAATGTCCGGCATCCATGGGATACCTTCTCTGACTTGTTAAGTTGCTAAACTGTGTGTCTGATTCTTTTGCAACACCATGGACTATAGCCTGCCAAGGCTTCTCTGTTAATGGGATTTCCCAGGCAAGAATACTTAGTGGATTACCATTTCCTTTTCCAGGGGATTTTCTCAACCCAGGGATCGAACACCTGTGTCTCTGCACTGCTAGGCAGATTCTTTACCACTGAGCCACCAGGGAAATGCCCTTCTCTGATACTTCGATACAATATGCACTGCTTACTCTCCTCTGATCCCATAGCTTTTTTTTACTTCGGTCACATATATTACATTTACTTAAACAACAATAACAGAAAAGCTGTTTAGTTTCTTTTGAAGACAGAGATACTGTCTTAATAATTTATTANCTCTCCTCTGATCCCATAGCTTTTTTTTACTTCGGTCACATATATTACATTTACTTAAACAACAATAACAGAAAAGCTGTTTAGTTTGTTTTGAAGACAGAGATACTGTCTTAATAATTTATTAATTGATTTCCATCTCCACTATTATCTTTAGAACCTACTATGTACTCAAGAAAACAGCTACACGTATTTAGCTATCACAAGATGTTTTTAGTTTCAAATAACATTCTAAATATTTTCTAATAACCTTCATATTTGTATTTCACAGTTTCACAAAATGGAAAGTGACTCTAACTACCAGTGCCAGAAATTATAGACAGGAATAGTCTAAGAATGCTGATTTCCCTAGTGGCTCAGTTGTAAAATCATCCTGCAATGTAGGAGACACAGGTTCAATCCCTGGGTTAGGAAGTTCCCTTGGAGGAGGAAATGGCAACCTATTCCAGTATTCTTGCCTGCAGAATCCAATGGATCCAGGAGTCTGGTGGGCTGCAGTTCACAGAACTGCAAAAATTCAGACATGACTGAGCACACACCCTAGGAACTAAAAGACCACAGGATATTTTTTATAATAAATTTTTTATTGAAGTATAGTTGCTTTACAATGTTGCATTAGCTTCTACTATACAGCAAAATGACTCTGCCATACACAGAAATATAGCGCCTTTCTTTTGGATTTCCTGCCTGTTTAGGTCACTGTAGGGCACTCGGTAGGGTTTCCTGAGCTATAAAGTAGGTTCTCATTAGTTAGCTATTTTATACATAGCATCAATAGTGCATATATGTCAATCTCAAACTCCCAGTTCATCTCACCCCTCCTCCTTTCCCCCCTTGGTGTACATATGTTTGTCCTCAATGTGTGCGTCTATTTCTGCTTAATACACAGAAGAACTGTACAAAAAAGATCTTCACGACCCAGATAATCATGAGGATGTGATCACTCATCTAGAGCCAGACATCTTGGAATGTGAAGTCAAGTGGGCCTTAGAAAGCATCACTAAGAACAAAGCTAGTGGAGGTGATGGAATTCCAGTTGAGCTGTTTCAAATCCTGGAAGATGATGCTGTGAAAGTGCTGCACTCAATATGCCAGCAAATTTGGAAAACTCAGCAGTGGCCACAGGACTGGAAAAGGTCAGTTTTCATTCCAATTCCAAAGAAAGGCAATGCCAAAGAATGCTCAAACTACTGCACAATTGCTGTCATCTCACACGCTAGTAAAGTAATGCTCAAAATTCTCCAAGCCAGGCTTCAGCAATATGTGAACCGTGAACTCCCTGATGTTCAAGCTGGTTTTAGAACAGGCAGAGGAACCAGAGATCAAATTGCCAACATCCGCTGGATCATGGAAAAAGCAAGAGAGTTCCAGAAAAACATCTATTTCTGCTTTATTGACTATGCCAAAGCCTTTGACTGTGTGGATCACAATAAACTGTGGAAAATTCTGAAAGAGATGGGAATACCAGACCACCTAACCTGCCTCTTGAGAAATCTGTATGCAGGTCAGGAAGCAACAGTTAGAACTGGACATGGAACAACAGACTGGTTCCAAATAGGAAAAGGAGTACGTCAAGGCTGTATATTGTCTCCCTGCTTATTTAACTTATATGCAGAGTACATCATGAGAAACGCTGGACTGGAAGAAACACAAGCTGGAATCAAGATTGCCGGGAGAAATATCAATAACCTCAGATATGCTGATGACACCACCCTTATGGCAGAAAGTGAGGAGGCGCTAAAAAGCCTCTTGATGAAAGTGAAGGAGGAGAGCGAAAAAGTTGGCTTAAAGCTCAGCATTCAGAAAACGAAGATCATGGCATCCGGTCCCATCACTTCATGGGAAATAGAAGGGGAAACAGTGAAAACAGTGTCAGACTATTTTTTGGGGCTCCAAAATCACTGCAGATGTTGACTGCAGCCATGAAATTAAAAGACGCTTACTCCTTGGAAGAAAAGTTATGACCAACCTAGATAGTATATTCAAAAGCAGAGACATTACTTTGCTGACTAAGGTCTGCCTAGTCAAGGCTATTGTTTTTCCAGTGGTCATGTATGGAAGTGAGAGTTGGACTGTGAAGAAAGCTGAGCGCCGAAGAATCGATGCTTTTGAACTGTGGTGTTGGAGAAGACTCTTGAGAGTCCCTTGGACTGTAAGGAGATCTAACCAGTCCATTCTGAAGGAGATCAATCCTGGGATTTCTTTGGAAGGAATGATGTTAAAGCTGAAACTCCAGTACTTTGGCCACCTCATGCGAAGGGTTGACTCATTGGAAAAGACTCTGATGCTGGGAGGGATTGGGGGCAGGAGGAGAAGGGGACGACCAAGCATGAGATGGCAGGATGGCATCATGGACTCAATGGACGTGAGTCTGAGTGAACTCTGGGAGATGGTGATGGACAGGGAGGCCTGGTGTGCTGCAATTCATGGGGTCGCAAAGAGTCGGACACGACTGAGCGACTGAACTGAACTGAACTGATACCATTTTTCTAGATTCCACATATATGCATTAATATATGATACTTGTCATTCTGTTTCTGACTTATTTCACTTGTATGATACTGTCTAGGTCCAAAGGATTTTTAAGACTCAAAAGTCTAGGAAGAGAGCCTCTAACTAGATCTCTCTCTTTCTCTCTCTCTTTCTCTTATCCTAAAAGGGTATTGAAAATAATACCAAGTAGGAAAGTCTGAAATAACATATTTGGCTAAAACTATCATCTGATTCTGCCTTGTAAATTCCAAACCAATGCTCTTTCTCTACCCACATCCTCTTGCAAAGCCCTCTGGCTCTCTCCCAGGAGAAACATTTTAAGTACATTCTCAAGGATAGGTTCATAAAGAAATACATTTGTACATAAGCAAAGATCATAGATAGGTTCAATTTATAATAATTGAATTATAACATGAAAGTATTAACAATTAAGAAAGTATGTAACTGTACCCATTTAACTTTGAAAACAGTCATAATACAAATTGTTTTGATGCATAACATAGGGGTGTCTGAGTTCATCTTAAGAAGATTTTGTTGGTATGCCTAAGAAGATACATTTTTCACAGAATTTGCTTATAAAATGAAACCCCTCAGATATCTTAGGAGTAAATGTCTGTGTGAATTTCATAAATAGGAGCACTCTAAAAATAAATAAATAAAAATAAAACCAAAAGAAGCATGATAGCTTCCAGAGTAGAGAGTTAAAGCGACAGAGTAATACAATACGAGATTATTGAGTCTGCGATTGGAAAGACAAAGCTTAGTTAGGTCCACTGCTTCTACAGACTATGGTTGAACACATAGCTTCTGATGACTTTTCTTTTTATTTCTACCTTGCCTCCTTTCTGATAGTAATTATGTGGACTTTAGCCACTTATTTCATTCTCTACAAAAAGGTATTTGAGAAAGAAAGGGATGGTAAAGCTAATTTTGTTGCATTAGTAGGCCCAGTCAAAAATTTGGAAAAAGAATTTTAGAATGCATGGTAAGCATTATGGATAAATGAAAATGTACTTTAAAGTTTCCTGTGGTTGGTTCATTTCTTTCCCACTGAACTCGATTAATTATAAATTGGGCAATTTTTACCTTCATTAACCATCTAATATTTAATGTTAGAAGCAGCATTCTGAAATCATATTCCAATGATTTGATCTCCTCTGAGTAAATGGAAACCTTGAACAAACTAGGTCAATCTGAGAGCAACTCTTTAAGAAAAATCCAATTTAAAAGAGAGTAAGGGAGTTGCATTTATCATTTCATTCACCCCTTACCTGCATGTCACTTCTATGTTTAAGAGCCTAGAAAAGATTCCCAAAGATTCACAAAGACTTTTTTTTTTTTCCAGGAGAAGATAAGGAATACAGTAAAAAGTATGAGGACATATGTATACTTGTGGCTGATTCACACTGCTGTACGGAAGAAATCAGCAGAACACTGTAAAGCAATTATCCTCCAATTACAAATATTTTTTGAATTTATATAAATAAAACTAGCTTATGAAGTGCAGATATGAGTGGGAAAAAAACCTTAAGATGGAAAAACCCTTTCTGATGGTTTAAGCAATGTTGTAGTTCAAAAACTTATTTAAGCAACGTAGTGAGGCATAAAAGGATGACTCAAGAAACTAACAGCAATAAAATTCAGTTTGGACCTGACACTGACTATTGATTCACAAGCGAGACTCAGTTCTGAATTCTCACGGATGGCAGCTGGACAAGTCCAGTCAAATAAATGTATGGAGCAGAACTTTTTCTTTAGAAACGTCAATATTGAGGCCTTCTTACTATTTTCAGTCTGCAAGTCAATTAAACACTGAATACAATCTGAAAGAGTCTGTTTACACATTTTCTCTATTTTTCATTAAAATTACTCATATTTATAATTGTTCCAAATTGCCAACATCCGCTGGATCATGGAAGAAGCAAGAGAGTTCCAGAAAAACATCTATTTCTGCTTCATTGACTATGCCAAAGCCTTTGACTGTGTGGATCACAATCAACTGTGGAAAATTCTGAAAGAGATGGGAATACCAGACCACCTGACCTGCCTCTTGAGAAATCTGTATGCAGGTCAGGAAGCAACAGTTAGAACTGGATATGGAACAACAGACTGGTTGCAAATAGGAAAAGGAGTACGTCAAGGCTGCATATTGTCACCCTGCTTATTTAACTACTATGCAGAGTAAATCATGAGAAACGCTGGACTGGAAGAAACACAAGCCGGAATCAAGATTTCCGGGAGAAATATCAATAACCTCAGATATGCAGATGACACCACCCTTATGGCAGAAAGTGAAGAGGAACTCAAAAGCCTCTTGATGAAAGTGAAGGAGGAGAGCGAAAAAGTTGGCTTAAAGCTCAGCATTCAGAAAACGAAGATCATGGCATCTGGTCCCATCACTTCATGGGAAATAGATGGGGAAACAGTGGAAACAGTGTCAGATTTTATTTGGGGGGGCTCCAAAATCACTGCAGATGGTGACTGCAGCCATGAAATTAAAAGACATTTACTCCTTGGAAGAAAAGTTATGACCAACCTGGATAGTATATTCAAAAGCAGAGACATTACTTTGCCGACTAAGTCCGTCNATGAAGATCATGGCATCTGGTCCCATCATTTCATGGGAAATAGATAGGGAAACAGTGGAAACAGTGTCAGACTTTATTTTTTTGGGCTCCAAAATCACTGCAGATGGTGATTGCAGCCATGAAATTAAAAGACGCTTACTCCTTGGAAGGAAAGTTATGACCAACCTAGATAGCATATTGAAAAGCAGAGACATTACTTTTCCAACAAAGGTCCGTCTAGTCAAGTTTATGGTTTTTCCAGTAGTCATGTATGGATGTGAGAGTTGGACTGTGAAGAAAGCTGAGTGCCGAAGAACTGATGCTTTTGAAGTGTGGTGTTGGAGAAGACTCTTGAGAGTCCCTTGGACTGCAAGGAGATCCAACCAGTCCATTCTGAAGGAGATCAGTCCTGGGATTTCTTTGGAAAGAATGATGCTAAAGCTGAAACTCCAGTACTTTGGCCACCTCATGCAAAGAGTTGACTCATTGGAAAAGACTCTGATGCTGGGAGGGATGGGGGGCAGGAGGAGAAGGGGACCACAGAGGATGAGATGGCTGGATGGCATCACAGACTCGATGGACGTGAGTCTGAGTGAACTCCGGGAGTTGGTGATAGACAGGGAGGCCTGGCGTGCTGCAATTCATGGGGTCACAAAGAGCTGGACACGACTGAGCGACTGAACTGAACTGAAAAGTCTTAAAATATATGAACAACAGATATCCTTCCATTTGTTTAGGTCTTTAACTCTTTTCAATGATATCTTGTAGTTTTCAGCATATGAGTCTTGTATCTCTTTTGTTAAAATATTCCCAAGTATTTTACTCTTTTTGGTGTTATTGCAAATGGAATTGTTTTCTTAATTTTATTTTTGGATTGTTCATTGCAAGTGCATAGAAATACAGTTTATTTTTGTGTATTGATCTTGTATCCTGCAAGATTGCTGAACTCTATTTTTCCATAATAAGTTAGTAGACACCTTAAGATTGTCTATACAGAAGATAATATTTGTGAATACAGATAATTTTACTTCTTGTTTTCCAACCTGGAAAACCTTCCTTCTATTTTTGTTTGCCTTTCATTTCTTTTTCCTGTTTAATTTCCCAATGATGAAGCCTCTATAAACCATATGGTTGAGCAAACTGATGCATTGAGTTTGAGTGAACTCCGGGAGTTGGTGATGGACAGGAAGGCCTGGCGTACTGCAGTTCATGGGGTCACAAAGAGTTGGACACGACTGAGCAACTGAACTGAACTGAACTGATCTTTAGAAATAATCCATTCTTGGATTACTCAGTTGTAAAAACTGATTAGGCATTTAGAAAAATAGCAAGTTGAATGTCTTCCTCTCTCTTCATTCCAAAATAAATTCCAGATGTATCAAAAATCTTAAACATGGAAATGAAATCAGAATAGTACTAGGAAAAAGTATAGGATAATTTTTGGAATTTCAGAGCAAGAAAAATCCTTTGTGTTGCCTTCTGTACACAAGATCCAGGAGCCAGTGAAAAAGAAAGAAGATTGAGAAATTTAACTACATTAAAAAAAATTTAACTCACTGTATGGTAAACAGAAAAAAAGAAGTTACAAACTCAAGGGGAAAATATAAGCAACATAAAATAGAGAACTAATTTTTCCGTTACATAAAGAAGCTTTCCAAAATAAAGAAGACGCTTTCAGAAATCAATAGAGAGAAAATAGAAAACTAGGCTTGAAAAAAATGAGAGCTCCAAGAAAAAGAAATTAAATGGCTTTTAAACCTATGAAGGAGTGGTCAATCTCTCTCAGATATACATTAAAAGCATAATTTTAAACCTCGTTTTATCTATCAAATGGGCAAAGATAAAATGTTTAATTACATGCTGTCAGTAAAAGTATGAGGAAACAGACAAAGACAGTGTTCTTGGGAATATACGCATTGGTGCTCACCCTTGGAAGGCATTTTGGTAGTATATATTCAAATTTTAAATGTAGTAAGTCCACTTTAGGTATTTACTCCACAAATATTCTCATATGTCAGTGCAAAGATGTATGTACAAGATAATATATTAAAGCATTCTTTTATAACAAAGGTTTGTGAATAAACTAAATGCCTACTAACTACAAACTTCTTAAATGAATTATGATATATACCTCTATGAAAAGAAACACAATTTTAAAATATGAGATGGCTGTAGAAACATGTAGTGATAAGGAATGATCTCCAAGATATATTGTTAAGTGATAAAAAGAAGGTGCCAAAGATGTTTAGCGGATGACAAGAAAAAGGAAATGTAAAAAAAGAAAAAGGAGATATATGTACAAATATACCTTTCATATCCATGTCTGTATTCTTCTGGAGCTATGCACAAGAAACTGGTTATATTGAATTTTTCTGGGGAGTGAATATAGGACCTGGTATGAAAGATGAAAACAAGACTTCCTTTTTAAATGAACACTCTTTTGAACTGTTTTGATATTTCTCATCATGTGTATGCATTAAATTTTCAAAATGAAACACTTTTAAAAATTGCTAATAAAAAAATGCCCCGTTGCCCTTAAAGAAATTTATCTTTGAAAATTAACCAGAAACAGGTGCTAAAATTTATGTTCCAAAATAAATATTATAATATAATTTATAATAATGAAAAATCAGAAACAACTTCAATGTCCAATAATGAAAGATTGGTTTAATGGGGTGAGAGGTAGGAGGAAGGTTCAGGAGGGAGGGGATATACGTATACCTTTGGCTGATTCATGCTGATATATAGCAGAAACCAATAAAATATGGTAAAGCAATTATCCTTCAATTAAGAATAATTTTTANGAGGATGAGATGGCTGGATGGCATCACTGACTCAATGGACATGAGTCTGAGTGAACTCCGGGAGATGGTGACGGACAGGGAGGCCTGGCATGCTGAGATTCATGGGGTTTCAAAGAGTTGGACATGACTGAGTGACTGAAATGAACTGAACTGAACTGATCATTGTTCCTGTAATTTTACAGCATTTAAGTCCCTCAAGGAGAATTTCTAAGTGTGCCATGTACTTAGGGAAGCCTGGCTTGCTACAGTCCATGGGGTTGCAAACAGTAGGACAAAACTGAGCAATTGATCAACAACAATAGAATATTTAGTTAAAATAACAATTTAATAACATAAATTGCCAAAACTATGCTATGTCAACATAGATTCAGCCTGTGTTGTGCTTAGTTGTTCAAGCATTTATTAGAAAACAGAAATAATTATTATATAAGAAACATGATTGAGAACTTAGTGGTAGTTTAATCGGTAAGTTGTGTCTGCCTCATGCGACCCCACAGACTGCAGCCCACACCAGACTCCTCTGCCCATGGGGGTTCTCCAGGCAAGAATATTTGTGTGGGTTGTCATGCCTTCCTCCAGGGAATCTTCCCAACCCAGGGATCGAACCCAGGTCTCCCACATTGCATGCAGATTTTTTACCGTCTAGCCACCAGGGAAGCCTAAGATATCTTAAGACGATCTTCAGAACCTGTGTTGTTCAAGCTAGCTATAAATAGGAGAGAGGAAATGAAGAAAGCACTTAATCAAGAAGGTTTGGGGAATATTTGGTTAATGAAGTTATGCTTGATTCTGTCACTGTTCAATATGCTCCCATTCACTCATTTTTCAAGATGGGAACATAAAGTATAGTATTTCCAAAAGTAACGTGACCATAGAATTCATTTTCAAAGGATACCTACTAGAAACAGGATTCTGAATAATATGCTTCAGAAATAAGTCTGGCCTACTTTAAATAATTGTGCAATTTCAGTTCTGCTGATGACCACAGAGGCAACAGGAAACTACTGTAGAACCCCGGGGTTCCTCTCTTCCAAGAGGAAAGCAGCACCTTTCCAGAAGAAAAAAGTGCTTTGTTACATTCTTATTCCAAAAAGATTTAGTTAGAATCTAGCTAAATTGGTTTAATTAGAAAGACTCAATAATTAAGGAGAGAAGTATATTTAGTATTGATAAGGACCTGGCCTTGAATCTCACCTAAGCATTGGAAGTAAGTTACTCAGTAGAGGCATTTAATTCATTTGCTCCCTAAACACCATACAAAATCATAGGTAGCATGCTCCATACCCATTCCATGTAATTTTATGTCACATGGCTGTTGTGTTTGATTTTGTATTTTGGGTAGAATGAGTGTGTGTGTTTTCATATCTTCAGACTAAAATAAACTGAATTTCACAAGGGAAAGGACTACCTGTCATCCACCTATGTACTTTCAGACTTACAACTGTACTGTTAACAAAAGCAGAGGCCTAAATAAATGACTGCTAAATGGATTCTTCTGGCCCTTTTTCAAATCAGTGCCTAATTTCCAGTTTTGCAGTTTGCCTAAGACATATCAGGGACCCCTGGAGGCTCAGATGGTAGAGAATTTCCCTTCAATGCAGAAGACCCAGGTCTGATCCCTGGGTTGGGAAGATCCTCTGGAGAAGGGAATGGCAGCCCACTCCAGTATTCTTGCTTGGAGAATCCCATGGACAGAGCAGCCTGGTGGGTCCATGCCGTCACAAAGAGTTGGACATGATTAAGCAACGTGTGTGTGTGTGTGTGTGTGTGTGTGTGTGAGAGGCATATCACACAAACTGGCAGAAACATATTACCCAACACATTTGCAGGGTAGGTGCTGCAGATACTGCTATCAGTACAGACTCTGTCACAAAGGTCACACACATGCATGCACACACACACCAGAGCACATGTAAATTACTAACACATACAAAGATCATTTGAATTAAGTAACTTCTCTTAGGAGAGCAAAACAACTGTGAAAAAGTCATTACTGCAACAAAACATTATTGAGGACTCTGTTTGATCATGAGCTATTAAGTCATTTATCTATATCTAACCACTTAGGAAGCAATAAATCAGATGTATAATTACAGAACGGAAAATGTCCAACTGTTTTCTCTGGTGAACAGACGTGGTTTGTTGTGATGGTTGTCAGTTTTTGGCATATGACTCGGTAGTTAAATATAAAGAACAACTTTCTCACGTCTCGAATACTAAAAGTTTATTGGATATCATACCAGAATTAGGCAACTAATCCTTCAAGATAGAGGTTATGAGGCTTATGTGTGGGGTGGGATAGATTTTCAAAAAGCTGGCAAGTTTCATTTGATTCCTTCAGACATGTCCAGAGTTTGGTATCCAGATGGTGGACTTAATTTTACCACAGTCTTTAGAGAGTCTAGTTCATTACAGATACCAATATGTATTCATGTTCTTGAATTAATGAAAGAACAAAACAATGCAATTAGCAGTAATTTAAAAGCAGATCACATCTTGACCTTTCCTTGTCACTCAACATAAAATTATTACCTGCTTTGTTTTCTTCCTAAACAAGTCTCATCCAGAAAAACATGAAGAATGCTTGGTTTTCCTCTCTTAGGGAGATATAACCTAGAATTTAGAGTTTGGATGTGTTGCGCACAGGGTGCCAAATAAACTTTTTCTTGGTGATTTAGAATACTAAAATATCTACTAAATAAGATGTTTCATAGCCACAAGTGGTATTATACCCCGTTTCTTCACACATATCTGCCCCATCTCAGTGTTCTAGCTCTTAACCAAAACGCTACTCAGGCTCTTTGGAGTGCAATCCCTGAACAAAAATAGCAGGGCATGTATGCAGAGTAGAGAATGAGAAATAATGTATTCCAGCTCCTGGTAAATGGCTAATAGGTCATGCTGTAAATGGCTAATAGATCACGTTTGCTTGCTCGTTTTTAACCCTGTTGACTTTACAATAGCCCTAAGCTATTGTATGTATCTAGAAATTGCAGTGAGCCAAAAATTTTACTGTGAAACAATACATATTCTAGAATGAGTATCTATAATATATATTATATTATTACTATATACAGTATAATAATGTTTATATATTAGGTACATATATAATTTTAGAATTATTATATATAAATTACTAGATAAACTCTGAGGGAGACAGGATGTAAGGCCAGAGGATAACTAAGGGTTGGCTGTAGAAACATCCGTGAGACAGCTTATTGATATCCTCCTTCATGTACTTTTGGTTCTTCACCAATCTTAGCCAAATCTGAGAAATGCCTATATGTGGTTGTTCTTATCAGATGTCTATTCTTCAAGACCGCCGTTCCAAATGCATTTACATTTGGAGTATCTGGCCTACTTTTATATACCTTTTTATTCTCTTATGGTTGAAGACAAAATTAGTCTCATTTGCGACACTTCATACAAGGTAAAACAACTGTGTATATATACACACATACACAGACACACACACACACATACACAAAGACTTTTAAAAAATCGCAAACCTACACAAAAACAAACAAAAATTACTGGAGTCAAATACACATTTTTATAGACCTATGAGATGAATAATAAGAGTTGTAAACTTAATAGAAAACCACAGTACTATTATCAATTAATTTCAGTGCCCCTGGACATAATTTATGAAGTTTCAAGTGAGGGCAGGAAAAAAGCCAACGTTTATTGAGCTCTTATTATGTTCAAGGACTTAAGCTATATTCGTAATAATTAAATTTTATTTTACATAAAAAGTCAAATAAATAAAAGTGAAAGAAGAGACTTAGCTTAGTATAACTTATTTTTGTTATATATTTGCTAAGTCATGTCTGACTCTGCGATCTCATAGACTCTAGCCCATTAGGGTCCTCCATCTGCAGGATTTTCTAGGCAAGAATATTGGAGTGGGTTGCCATTTCCTTCTCCAGGGAATCTTCCTAACCAGGGATCAAACCCAGGTCTCCTTCATTGGCAGAGGGGTTCTTTCTCACTGAACCACCAGGAAAGACCATAACTTATTTTAAAAAACCCTGAATTGAAATTTTACAATTAGATGCGAGATACACATGTCTCTAAGTCCTCTGGTTTTAGTAACTTTCCATGTCCATCCATTTAAAAAATCTTCCTTTTAGTAGAAAAATATCTAAGGAATTGTCTCAAACCAAAATATTTCTTTGAAAATTGTCTGCCTAAGACACACTTAGAAAACATTCATGGAAAAAAAAACGTAAGTTTATTACACACATATATGCTGCAATTAGATGATCTGTTAAATTACTGGCAGTGTTCCCATTAGAAGACATCAGAATTTGCTTAATTTTTTTATGAACCATTTTATTAGCATTATATGGTGGAAGTGCTCAAAGCTTATACTCCCCAAAATAAAATCATATGAAATAGAATAATGACTGTGACTCAGTAGGAAGCATGTCCAGTATAGTTTAGAGAGGGCAGTCAGCAGTCCTCAGGAATTATTGGTGGACAAGCTTTAAATGCTTGCTCTACCACTGACCTGATGATTTTCAGGGAAAGTGACTCAAGTGTCTGAGCTTCAACTCCCTCATCATAAGTACAATAATATCTATCTCCCAACCTTGCTTGCTGTGAGAATCAAAAGAGAAATGTGTGAAAGAACTTAAGACAGAGACAGGTACACAGCTCAACAGAGGTCAGCAAATATTTGGAGACTCCTATTATTTTTAGATTATTGCACTGCAATAATTGCATCTATTGCACTTTAAATGAAATGTAGTGCTTTAAAAATGCACAACCCAAGATCATGGTTGTTTGTTTTTAAACGATGGCACTTTCTTGATCATTAAACCATTATTTTGCCAGTGAAAGAAGGTGCACCCAAAAACAGAAATGTTTTTTAACCTTTTGAAGAAATATTATGATGCTAGGCTTAGTATATAAAGTCCTAGATTGCTAAAACTTTGAACCATGCTGTTCAACATTAAGGTGAGCTCAAACGGCCTCAGGGAAATAGGTTTATAATTGGGCTTAGGGAAATAGGTTTATAATTGGGTTCTATGTGATTGTTCAACATGTAACATCTAGGAAAATGTAAAAATTATAAAAAATGAGTAATTTCCAATTTATTGTGCTCATTATCTATCTACCTATATAAATATATATATATATAGAGAGAGAATAGTAAAATTGGTAACTATTTTTATCAGTGGGAGAAATTCTCCTTG
>SJYX01019504.1:277224-298722 GCA_006410675.1 Oreotragus oreotragus
GAAGATGTTGCGGGGGGAGGTGGGAGGGGGGTTCATGTTTGGGAGTTCGTGTAAAAAAATAAATAAATACAAAAAAATAAAAAAAATTAAAAAAAAAAAAGACACTTGATCCAACTTTTGATCAGAAGCATCTGTTCTCCATACCACCAAGACTGGAATGCCACATTCTTTATCTTTGTAGTTGGGAAAATCAGTGCTTCTCATAGCAGCACATCTGATCTTTAAGAAGCCTAAGTGTTGAATTTTATTTTTTTTCCTTTGAATAGTAGTTTTTGTTTTTGTCTAAGACTTTCATCTTGAATTCACTGATACTATCATGATCCTGAGGGAATCCATAGAATGACTTTTATTTTTTCATGTGTTAGTTTTTTAATATTTGAAGATAGGTTTTTACCTTCCATATTATTCTTCCTATTTCCTAAATTCTTTCTTATCTGACCTTAAGTTTCCTAACACATAAAAGAAAAAGTAAAAACAAATACATTAGTGGCAAAACACATTATATATGAAAAGTTAGTGGTAAGTTTGAAGCCCCAACTTTTAGCTTTCCTACTGGCTGTCTTAGAAACCTGTTAAGGGTATATATCTGTAGGATTCAAAAGGTATATAGACGAGAGACAGAAACATCAAGACATATTTGCTGCTGCTGCTGCTAAGTTGCTTCAGTCATGTTCAACCCTCTGCGACCCCACAGATGGCAAATTTCAATACTCTTTCCTATGTGAATTATCTATTTTAGCCTTTGCTGAAGTAAATTCATTTCACTCTTTCTGGACATGCCCCAATTTGTTGAAATGCAAGATGAGTGTTCAATAAATTTCCCATTTAAAAAATCAGTCAACTTCAGTATTAGATTCAAGATATACAAACTATTTAAATATGAAGGCTTTTTTCTTGCCCTTGTAAAAGGAAGAAAAAAAAATCTATACTAACAGAAATAGTACTCTCTTTTTTAACATTTTAAAATTATTTATATTATGTTTCCTGTGTAGGATTTTATAACTTAACTTTGGTATATACTACAGGGTATGTGTGTGTGTTAGACACTCATTCATGTCTGACTCTTTGTGACTCCATGGACTGTAGACCACCAGGCTCCTCTGTCCATGGGATTTTCTAGGAAAAAATACTGGAGTAGGTTGCCATTCCCTTCTCTAGGGGACCTTCCCAACCCAGGAACTGAATCTGGGTCTCCTTCATTGCAGGCAGATTCTTTACCATTTAAGCTACCATGGAAGCCCATACTACAAGCATACTTACCAACAAACACTTTGTATTCATCCATCACCATACTATTGATTCTCTTTACCCATTTTGCCCTCTTTCCAACCCCCTTTGGTAGCCACTGTTGGTTCTCTGAGTGTTTGTTTTGCCTCTTTTTTTTTCGTTTTTTTATGCTAAATATGGGTATAATTATATGGCATTTGTCCATCTGACTTACTTCATTTAGCTTAATACCCTCAAGGTCCATCCATGCTTGCCAAATTTGATCTTTTTTATGGCTGAATAGTAGCCTATATATATATATATATGCTACTGCTAAGTCACTTCAGTCGTGTCCGACTCTGTGTGACCCCAAAGACGGCAGCCCACCAGGCTCTCCCATCCCTGGGATTCTCCAGGCAACAACACTGGAGTGGGTTGCCATTCCTCTCTCCAAAGCATGAAAGTGAAAAGTGAAAGGGAAGTTGCTCAGTCGTGTCCGACTCCTCGCGATCCCATGGACCACAGCCCACCAGGCTCCTCTGTCCATGGGGTTTTCCAGGCAAGAGTACTGGAGCAATTTCTTCTTATCCATTCATCCATTAATGGATACTTAAGTCATTTCCACATATTGACTAAATATAAATAATGTCATGATGAACACAGAGGTGCATGTATTTTTTCAAATTAATGTTTGTGTATTTTTTAGATAAATACCCAGAAACAGAATAGCTGGATCATATGGTAGTAAGATTTCTATTTTTTTTGAGGAATCTCCATACTGTTTTTGATAGTTACTGAATCAATCTTCATTTCCACAAATAGGGTATAGAGTTTCTATTTTTTTCAAACCCTCTCCAATACTAGATATTTCTAGACTTTTTGCATACTAATAGGCATGAGGTGATATTTCGTTGTAGTTTTTATTTGTATTCCCTAATAATTAGTTATGTTACACATCTTTTCATGTGCTTGTTGGCCATTTGTACGTCTTGTTTGGAAAAACGTCTATTCAGCTCCTCTACCAATTGTTCTATGATCAACGTGTAGGTCCATTCAAAGACATTTTTTATTTTCTGCTCTATTTCCTGTGTAAGGATACATTTTTTCCCCTAAATTTCCATGCTTTGCAATTTCTTTATTGCTATTGTGGAAATTGGACATTTTACATAATTTACGTAGCAATTATTTTGTACTACATTGATAAATTCTACATCTCTCAATAAATTATCTTTCCTTTTCTTTAAAGTGACTAATTTTACCAGGTAAGGAACTATTCTTCAGCTCAGTTCAGTTCAGTCACCCAGCTGTGTCCAACTCTTTGTGACCCCATGAATCACAGCAAACCAGGCCTCCCTGTCCATCACCAACTCCCGGAGTTCATCTCCCATTTAGCCATTTCATCCTCGGTCGTCCCCTTCTCCTCCTGTCCCCAATCCCTCCCAGCAACAGAGTCTTTTCCAATGAGTCAACTCTTCACATGAGGTGGCCAAAGTATTGGAGTTTCAGCTTCAGCATCAGTCCTTCCAATGAAAACCCAGGACTGATTTCCTTTAGAATGGACTGGTTGGATCTCATTGCAGTCCAAGTGACTCTCAAGAGTCTTCTCCAACACCACAGTTGAGAAGCATCAATTCTTCAGCACTCAGCTTTCTTCACAGTCCAACTCTCACATCCATACATGATCACTGGAGAAACCATAGCCTTGACTAGACGGACCTTTGTTGACAATGTCACTGCTTTTCAATATGCTGTCTAGGTTGNCTCAAGAGTCTTCTCCAACACCACAGTTGAGAAGCATCAATTCTTCAGCACTCAGCTTTCTTCACAGTCCAACTCTCACATCCATACATGACCACAGGAGAAACCATAGCCTTAACCTTTGTTGGCAGAGTAATGTCTCTGCTTTTGAATATGTTATTTAGGTTGGTCATAACTTTCCTTCCAAGGAGTAAGCGTCTTTTAATTTCATGACTGAAATCATCATTGTAGTGATTTTGGAGCCCCCCAAAAATAAAATCTGACACTGTTTCCACTGTTTCCCCATCTATTTCCCAGGAAGTGATGGGACCAGATGCCATGATCTTCGTTTTCTGAATGTTGAGCTTTAAGCCAACTTTTTCACTCTCCTCTTTCACTTTCATCAAGAGGCTTTTTAGCTCCTCTTCACTTTCTGCCATAAGGGTGGTGTCATCTGCATATCTGAGGTCATTGATATTTTTCCCAGCAATCTGATTCCAGCTTGTGCTTCTTCCAGCCCAGCATTTCTCCTGATGTACTCTGCATAGAAGTTAAATTAGCAGGGTGACAATATACAGCCTTGACGTACTCCTTTTCTGATTTGGAACCAGTCTGTTGTTCCATGTCAGTTCTAACTGTTGCTTCCTCACCTGCATACAGATTTCTCAAGAGGCAGGTCAGGTGGTCTGGTATGCCCATCTCTTTCAGAATTTTCCAAAGTTTATTATGATCCACACAAAGGCTTTGGCATAGTCAATAAAGCCAAAATATATGGGTTTTTTTGAACTCTCTTGCTTTTTCGATGATCCAGCAGATGTTGGCAATTTGATCTCTGGTTCCTCTACCTTTTCTAAAACCAGCTTGAACATCTGGAAGTTCATGTATCACTGAAGTCTTGCTTGGAGAATTTGAGCATTACTTTACTAGCGTGTGAGATGAGTGCAACTGTGTTATAGTTGGAGGATTCTTTCACATTGCCTTTCTTTGAGATTGGAATTATATTCTTAGTAAACATTTAACCTTAAAAACCATCATTTATGACTTTTCCAGGTTCTAATACTCTGCAGAAGTTTAAAATTCTGTATGTCTTCATTCATAGTTAAAATGTTTCACTTTGTTTTTGTTTACTAATGAATACTTTGTTTTATTTTGCTTTCTCCACTTACAAACTTGTAATATTATTTATTCCTGTAATTAAAACTTTTTTCCACCTAGATTATTAGTTTTGTCCTTTAAAAATAGTGATTTGGTAACCAGTGAAAACTTTAGAAGTGCACCCTTAGTTAAGTTATCTGGTACTATATATGTGGTATGTGGTACTATATATGTGGTATGTGGTACTATATATGTGGTATCTGGTACTATATCTGGTACTATATATACTTCTACTTGTTTTAGTAGGATATTCAAGAATATGCGATCCTCACAAATATTTCATTATTCTTGATCATTATAAATTTTCTTTGACTAGAATTTGTTTTGCTATCTACCTTGCAAATATTTACCTTTGTGTCTCATATACAGGCACAAGGATGGTGAGTAGAATTTACTCAGTTACTTTTACTATCAGAATGATTTACGTTGAATCTCTTTTGCAACTAAAGCGTCAAGGATATTTCTAAAACATTTCACATCTTCAGATCTTATCTTCTTTTGTTGAATCTACTACTCTGAGGCAAGCATATACAGCAAGCTTCTTGTTACCCAGGTCTCTACACAAAGTCAGAGGATGATTATATTTAGTCTCAATAGTTATCTGTCTTGCATCTTAATGACAATCCAATTGTATGCTAGAGGATGCCTTTGTTACCTAAAAACTCTTCTTATCCTACTTTTAAGTGTAGTACACACAACAAGAAAAATAATACTCTGTGAATCCAATGGTTTCACCATTTTCTCCATGCTTTCCTTCTATTCAGATCTTAGACCACTAAATTAGGTAGTCTTAGCTGAATTTTTTCCAGAGCTCATTGAGAAATTCATTTATTTATGCAACAATGCATATGTGCTCAGTTGTGTCCAACTCTTTGTTACCACCATGGACTGCAGCCCACCATGCTCTCTCTGTCTATGGAATTTTCCAGGCAAGAATACAGGAGTGGCTTGCCATCTCCTACTCCAGGATATCTTTCAACCTAGGGATTAAACCTGTGTCTCTTGCATTGGCAGGCGGATTCTTTACCTCTGCGCCGTCTAGGAAACGCTTATGAACAGTAGACCTAATTTATCTTAAGTAAATACATTTGTAAAATCCTAAGAATCAACTAACAAAGTTTTTCTTTGGTAACCAGAATGAGAAAACGTCCCTTGATTACACAGTCTCAGAAGATATTATTAGCTGAAAAGATCAAATAATCACTTAAAAATTGTTAGAAACTTTCTGTTGGTTGCAAATATAATTATTGATCTACATTCTATCTAAAAGCAAAGCTCTGGTAGCCCCTTAGGTACTAAACCAGCTGCAGCTTCTAGATAAATGAAACTGACCAGTATCCCTGGTGGCTCAGATGGTAAAGCGTCTGTCTACAATGCAGGAGACTCGGGTTCGATCCCTGGGTTGGGAAGATCCCCTGGAGAAGGAAATGGCAATCCACTCCAGGACTATTGCCTGGAAAATCCCATGGACAGAAGAGCCTAGTAGGCTACAGTCCATGGGGTCGCAAAGAGTCGGACACGACTGAGCGACTTCACTTCACTTCACTTCAGTATGAATAATTGCCCCATTTTGCTCTGATTTTTGGCTTGGGGCATGCATATACGCTGCTCTTTCTGAAGGCTTAAATAAGACCAGAATGAAATATTCAACATAAAATATGTCTGAGAATGTCATCTCAAAAAGGAATTATTTGTGTGACCTGCCCAAATCATTCAGTATTCTTTTAATAGTCCAAACAGAATGTCACATTTTTATAACATTATTTTATAAAATGATGTCTTCTATTTTAAGCCTAAACCCTAATTTCAGTGCTATTAAAATCAAACCTTCCTTTTTAGTGATGCACTTTGTGGTGACAACCTAAAATCAGGTGGCTAGATGTCACATAATACTGGTTTTACCCTTTGAATGAGGAAGGAGAAAAACTTTCAGAATTTCATAACTTTTACATTTGCATATTAAAGCCTGCAACGCACACTGAAAGAGTTCACACCTAGCACGCAAAGCTTGCTTCTTATTTGATTATAAGAGGAAAAATTACATATTCATACCTCAAGCCTTGCATCCTTTCAAATCTAGAAGTACTACTTTGAGAGAGGGAATCAAGTAAACAGCATAGTTCACTGGATTAAAGTCAATTTAACTGAACTGTTCTTGGGTTTAATTTGAACTCTGAACTTTAAGAGCCAACACTTTCTCTAGGTTTCATTATTTCTTTTAAGGAAAAAAAATGGAGGAGTTCAATTTGAAGACTAAGATATATTCTATTTAACCATCATTCTGCTTCACTAATGACTCTAATTATAGTTATAAATGTATAATTCATAAATAATGTGAAATGAAATAAAAGAGTTAAATCATAGAGCAGGAACTGCCTGCCTTTACAATTATACTTTAAAAAATTTTTTCTTGTTCGCACAATGTATTAAACTATCTTCTTTCATTTTCCTATGCTAATTAAGAGGACTTGGCTTTCTGGAAATTGAGGTTAAGATCAAATGACTAACAGAAAAATGCCTATCACCTGTGACTGTGATGACAATTTGAGGGACAAGAGAAGTACAATATAAGGGTGGCAACGTTGTTCAGTTGCTCAGCCTTGTCCAACTCTTTGCGATGCCATGCACTGCAGCACACCAAGGCTTTCCTATCCTTCACCATCTCCCAGAGCTTGCTCAAACTCATGCCCACTGAGTCAATGATGCAATCCAACCATCTCATCCTCTGTCGTCCCCTTCTCCTCCTGCTTCTATTTTACCCAGCATCAGGGTGTTTTCCAGTGAGTCAGCTCATCGCATCAGGTGGCCAAAGCATTGGAGTTTCAGCATCAGCCCTTCCGATGAATTTTCACGACTGATTTCCTTTACGATTGACTGGTTTGATCTCCTTGCCTTCCAAGGGACTCTCAAGAGTCTTCTCCAACAGTACAGTTCAAAAGCATCAAATCTTTAGTGCCCAGAATTATTTATGGTTCAAATCTCACATCCATACAAGACTACTGGAAATACCAAAGTTTTGACTATACAGACCTTTGTTGGCAAAGCAGTATCTCTGCTTTTTAATATGCTAAGTTGGTCATAGCTTTTCTTCTAAGGAGCAAGTGTCTTTTATTTTAATGGCTTCAGTCACCATCTGAATCATGGCAGTGATTTTTGGAGCCCAAGAAAATAAAGTCTCTCAGTGTTTCCACTGATTCCCCATCTATTTGCCATGAAGTGATGGGACCAGATGCCATGACCTTGGCTTTTTGAATGTTGAATTTTAAGTCAGCTTTTTCACTCTGCTCTTTTACCTTCATCTAGAGACTCGTTAGTTCCTCTTCGCTTTTTGTCATAAGGGTAGTGTCATCTGTGTATCTGAGGTTATTGATATTTCTCCCTGCCATCTTGAGTCCAGCTTGTGAATCATCCAACCATGCATCTGACATGATGTACTCTGTATATAAGTTAAATAAAAAAGTTGACACTATGCAGTCTTGACACACTCCTTTCCCAATTTGAACCAGTCTGTTGTTACATTTTGGTTCTAACTGATGCTTCTTGAGCTGTATACAGGTTTCTCATGAGGCAGGTAAGGTGGTCTGGTGTTCATATCTCTTTGAGAATTTTCCACAGTTTGTTGTGATCCACACTGTCAAAGGCATTAGCATAGTCAATGAAACAGAACTAGATGTTTCTCTGGAATTATCTTGCTTTTTCGATGATCTAACAGATATTGGCAATTTGATCTCTTGTTCCTCTGCTTTTTGAAAATCCAGCTTGTAAATCTGGAAGTTCTTTGCTCAGATACTGTTAAAGTCTAGCTTGGAGGATTTTGAGCATGACCTTGCTATAACATGCAAAGAATGCAATTGTGCAGTAGTTTGAACATTCTTTGGCATTGTCCTTCCTTGGAAATGGCATGAAAACTGACCTTTTCCAGTCCTGTAGCCACTGTTGAGTTTTTCAAATTTGCTGGCATATTGAGTGCAGAACTTTCACAGCATCATTTTTGAGGATCTGAAATAGCTCAGCTGGAATTCCATCACCTCCACTAGCTTTGTCGCAGTGATACTTCCTAAGGCCCTCTTGACTTTGCACTCCAGGATGTCTGACTCTAGGTGAGTGATCACAGCATCATGGTTATCTGGGTCATTAAGATCTTTTTTTGTACAGTTCTTCTGTGTATTCCTGCCACCTCTTAACAGCTTCTGCTTCTGTATCGTCCATACCGTTTCTGTCCTTTGGCATGCCCATCTTTGCATGGAATGTGCCCTTAGTATCTCTAATTGTTTTGAATAAATATCTAGTCTTCCCCCTTCTGTTGTTTTCCTCTATTTCTTTGCATTGATCACTGAGGAAGGCTTTATCTCTCCTTGCTATCCTTTGGAACTCTTCATTCAGATGCATATATATTTCCTTTTCTTCTTTACCTTTCTCTTCTTTTCTCAGCTATTTGTAAGGCTTCCTCAGGCAACCATTTTGCCTTTTTGCATTTATTTTTCTTGGGATGGTTTTGATCACCACCTTCTGTAACATGTGATCAACCTCTGTTCATAGTTCTTCAGGCAGTCTGTGTATGAGATCTAATCCCTTGAATCTATTTCTCACTTCCACTGTATAATCAAAAGGGATTTGATTTAGGTCATACTTGAATGGCCTAGTGGTTTTCCCTACTTTCTTCAATTTAAGTATGAATTGTGCAAAAAGAAGTTCATGATCTGAGTCATAGTCAACTCCAGGTCTGGTTTTTGCTGACTGTATAGAATTTCTCCATCTTTGGGTGCAAAGAATATAATCAATCTGATTTCAGTATTGACCATCTGGTGATGTCCATGTGTACAGTCATCTCATGTTGTTGGAAGACAGTGTTTGCTATGACCAGTGTGTTCTCTCTGAAAAACTCTGTTAGCCTTTGCCCTGCTTCATTTTGTACTCCAAGGCCAAACTTGCCTGTTACTCCAGGTATCTTTTTTGCATGTTAGTTCTAGAAGGTCTTGTAGGTCTTCATAGAACCATACAACTTCAACTTCTTTATCATTACTAGTTGGGGTACAGACTTTTATTCATGTGAGATTGAATGTTTTGCCTTGGAAACAATCTGAGATCATTCTGTCAGTTTTGAGATTGCACCCAAGTATTTACTGTATTTCAGACTCCTTTGTTGACTATGAGGGCTACTCCATTTCTTCTAAGGGATTCTTGACCTCAGTAGTAGATATAATGTTCATCTGCATAAAATTCACCCATTTCTACCCATTTTAGTTCACTGATTCCTAAAATGTCCATGTTCTCTCTTGCCTTCTCCAAGGGAGGCAATGAGTGACTAAAATCATGTGAAATGTGACAGAGTTCTACTTAGTCTTCTTTTTTTTTCCTACTTAAGTCTTTTCAACAACATAGAAAATTACCCCTCACTTAAAACAGAAGAATTTGAGAATTTCATGCTAACATGTGAAATTCATGTGCTTGGGGTCTCCTGAAGTTCAGTTTAGTGCCTCTAAAATTAAAGGAACACATTTGTACTGTAGGTTCTCCATAAATATGTCCTTAATAAACTGATTGTAAATAATTTTTTCAGTGTCATAGAACTGTCCATTTTTTCCTATGCCATAAAAATAAACTGAATGTACCTTAATGTGAAGTGTATTTTATGAATCATGCTTTGATAATCCATTTGCATTCTTCACTTATTACTTGATTTCCCAATGATGTGCTCCAATTCAAACAAGAAGAGAAAACTGTCAGACACATCCATGTACCTTGTCCTCTATATGGGTGAATGTTTAAAGTTTTTTGAAGTGGTTTCATTCCTTTTCCTTTTTCCAAAGACAATTATCAAAAGATGATTAATCAGCTCCAATCTATGTCCAGGGCTCATGTTCAAGCCATCTTTTCAACTTGTCTGCATGAATCCTGTACCTTAGTTTTAATTACTTGATTCTTATCTTCTTCCTAGGTGTTATAATCACATCTTTTTATCATTCCTTATATCATGACCCAGGCACCAATTGTAGCCTTTCCATATTGGTTACTATTGACAGATTCTTGCCCTCGTAGGCTCACTGCTGTCTCAAAGTCCTGCCATAGTTGTGTTTCTTATTATCTCTTGCCAGGACTCATTTTTGAGATCAAAGTCCTACTTTTGAAATGAAAAGAGTATAATATAGCCCTCTGGCTCCAAGTTATTATACAGATAGGAAGTGTCACAGAGCTACAGCCAAGACTCTACCCCTCTAACAACAGTTATAGTTTCAATTCTGAATTCTTTACCACCTTCCATGTTATGCTACAAAGTGTACCCTACCAATTTAAATATACAGTGACAATGTTTATCAGTGTTTCAAAGCGTTCCTACAAAATGCTTATTTTCCATATTTTTAATTCTTCATCCAACTCACTCTATCAATTTTTGTGTTTTAAACTCTTCTGTATCCCATTTTTCAAAGCAAAAAAACAAAAAACAAATCTACCACTCCACAGTGTGAAATGAAAATATCTTCTGCCAAATCTGGGCTTCCCTGGTGGCTCAGATGATAAACAATCTCCCTGCAATGCGGGAGACCTGGGTTTGATCCCTGGGTTGGAAGATCCCCCGGAGGAGGGCATGGCAAACCACTCCGGTATTCTTGCCTGGAGAATCCCCACGGACAGAGTTGTCTGGCAGGCTAGAGTCCACGGGGTCACAAAAAGTCAGACATGACTGAGCAACTAGGCACACAATAGTTGCCATAATCAATAAACAATGTCACAGCCATCAGTGATTTCTGGCCTCCAAATGTGAATGAGGGCTCCCAAAACCGCGATCCAGCAGATGCCACCACCCACCAAGGTGATTGCTGAAGAGACTATGTAATGTAAGAAGCAGCCATCTGTCGCTTCTTGTGGTGAACAAGGAAATAGGATTTAGCCAGATAGTCTATGGGGTTGCACAGAGTCGGACAAGACTTAGGCAACTTAGCAGCAGCAGCAGCAGCTGAAGTGTATATGAAAGGGATGAACTCAGTGAGCCCTGAGCCTTGCATCTTACCATACAGAGGCTAAATTCCTTCACTTGATATCTGATCTTTGATGTTCAGACTGCTGGCTTCCTGCTTAGGAAACCTGTAAATAGCCTGACTCCCCTCACCCCCACCTCCTTGGAATAGTTTTCTCAGAGCTACGGAGATCAACCCTGAATATTCATTGGAAGGGCTAATGCTGAGGCTGAAGCTCCAAAACGTTGGCCACCTGATGGGAACAGCCAACTCACTGGAAAAAATCCTGATGCTGGGAAAGATTCAAGGCAGGAAGAGAAGGGGAGGACAGAGGACGGTATGGCTGGATGGCATCACTGGCTCAGTGGACATGAGTTTGAGCAACCTCCGTGAGATTGTGAAGGACAGAGAAACCTGGCCTGCTGCAGTCCATGGAGTCACAAAGAGTTGGACACGACTGAGCAGCTGAACAACAACTGAGATGCAGTCTCAGTCTCCTGGGCTCAGAATCCTAAACATTCTCACCAAATAAAATAACTCTCTTTCAGGTTGTGACTACATTTTTTAGTTGACAGCATAAAGTATTCCTTCCCTAATCCTTAGCAACATTTTCACTCTTCATTTGTAAGCTTTCTCCCGCTCCTATTACTTTCCAGTCATGTTCTTCTCTCTTCCTAGAGAGCTTTCCCTATGTTTCTTTATTAGGCGAACTTTACACAGCTTTCATATTTTTTAGGACTCTCATCTGTGTCAAATGGCTCCCTTAGCATAATACTTTTTCAAAATTTTATTTCCTATTGTAGCACAGTTGATTAATGATGTTGTATTAGTTTTAGGTGTATATTGAGGTGATTCAGTTATAAATATACATGCATCTATTATTTTTGAAATTCTGACCCCATTAGGTTATTACAGAATATTGAGCAGAGTTCCCTGTTTTACACAGTAGGTCTTTGTTGGTTATCTATTTTAAATATAGTAGTGAGTACATGTCATCCCAAACTCCCTAACTATCCCTCCCCAACTCTTTTCCCCTTGGTAACCATAAATTCATTCTCTAAGACTGTGAGTCTGTTTTGTAAATAAGTTCACTTGTAATCTTTTTTTTTTTTTTTTAAGAGTCCATATATAAGCTTAGAAACAGTCAAGAGGATCAGGATTTGAAGCCTAGCTCTGCTACTGAGATAATGGGCCTCAGCTACTTTACATGTGAAATGGGATAGGGTTAAGCCATTTATGTTTTTAAAAATTACTACCTAGTAAGAATTCAAGTGGATCTTGTCTCAGACTACATAACGGTACGGAACTGTCAAAAACAGAGACTAGAAAAGAAATTTGTAAGTATCACACTAAAGATGTTACCTTTAGACTGAAACAGTGAAAGAGAAGGAAAGTTAGTCCAGAAAAACAACGGTCTTACTTAGCACAATACATCGTATAAATTAAAAACTGGAGGTGAATAAAAAGGTACCCCCGAGGGTCCACCACTGTCACCACTTCTTGGGCGGACAGTTACGTCCTCTGCATTCTCTGCACCTAAGCTAGGGACCTACTCCTTCTAAGGGGACCTCCTCCCGTACCGTTGGGTGAGGTCATAAGAACGGACCTCTTAGGATACCTGTCTCCTCGGACCACCCGTTGTCGGGTATCCCAGATTCTCAACTTGTATTGAGTTCACTGAAGCGTCGTCGTCATTGAGAGGTATAGTTCACGTAAAAATGAACGAAATATTTTCATAAACATAATATCGGTATACATATATAAATAATATACGAATATAGTTTATATCAATATAAATTTAATATAAAACGTTTCTTCGGGACTAATAGTATACGACAATAAAATCGTATTATGTCAAGATATGTAAAACTAAAATTAACACCAGTCAATATTGGATGTTTTTAAACGAACTATGTAAATAAGAGTCAGTTAACTAATACCACAGTACCAACGTAACGACAGAGACTTCTGATGACAAGTAATACAGGTACAACGAAGTTTTTCGTAATAGGTCTATACACTGAATAAAGAAGTGAACGTTCTGATCATAAGAACGAACACAAAGTCCTACAATCCTTTGTACAGATTAAATTATTGTAGATATTTGTACTACTCTTTTTGACGAAAGTGTTTACAAATTTTTGATAAAATAAGTTATCTTTAATAAAATCATTATTTTGTAAATAAATCTTAAAGTGAATAGTTATACTTGTAATGAGTAATGAGTCAAACTATATATTGAAAAATTACTTGATTTGATCAACGTTAACTAAAAAAAGGTTCAAATTTAAAACTATAAAGAAAAAACCCCAAGATTTGAATTCTTTATGTTTTTGCTTGATACTTAATGCAAAATAACTCTTTTCCTTCCATTTACATTACTTCTTAACAAACTTTCATACACTTATGCTTTCTGTTTGCTTCAACTTGACTGCAATGCAAGAGAGATTTCTATCCAGTCACAGGCTAGAAAGTGATTTAGATACATGTTACTTTGCTCAGAAGGCTTCTCCAGGGGCTCAGCTGGTAAAGATTCTCCCTGCCAATACAGGCGATGCAAGACGTGGGTTTGATACCTGGGTTAGGAAGATTCCCTGGAGAAGGAAATGGCAACCCATTCTGGTATTCTTGCCTGGAAATTTCCATGGATAGAGGAGCCTGGCTGGCTACAGTCCATGAGGTTGCAGAGTCAGACACAACTGAGCACACAGGCCTTGCTCAGAACCCCAGTCATGCAGCCCTTAAAGTAATAGGTTGAACAGGATATATTGACACTGTTAACTCACAAGTTGTTGAGATGCTGACATTTCCACCATATATTTATCATCCACTCACTAATTTTAAAAGAATTGTTCATATTTTACTAGCCAACCATAGGACTGAGTTCTAGAAGCAAAAGAAATATGATTCTTGCTATCATACACCTACATTATGATGGACAATAAAGATGAGTAAACAATTATAACACAGTGGGGAATTTCAGCATAGTAAAGGAGCACAGGGTGGTCCCTGTTGGCTCAGACAGTAAAGAACCTACCTGCCAATGTAAGAGACAGGGGTTCAATCCCTGGGTTGGGAAGATCCCATGGAGAAGGGAATGACTAACCACTCCAGTATTCTTGCCTGGAGAACCCCATGGACAGAGCAGCCTGGTGTGGTACAGTCCATGGGGTCACAAAGAGTCAGACATGACTGAATGACTAACACTCTCACTTTCAAAGGTGCACAGACAATGTTCTCTAGATAGAGCATCAGGGAAAGGTTTTTGATTGAAATGGTACCTAAGGTAAGACGTGACTAGATAAGAGAAAATTGCCAGGGAAAGGTAGAATGCAGAGGCTGGATGAAAACAGAGAACATGCCAGAGAGAGGTATTAGCCAGATGAAAAGGTATTAGCAAATGAAAAAGCTAGAAAGAATCTTGGAAGATTTGGGGAAAGTCTTGGGGAAGTAAAATTAGTACTAAATGGGCAAACATTATATAAGTGCAAGGATGCAAAGGAGTGACAAAGGATATGGTTGGAATAAAATCTTTGGCCTTGTAAACCATGTTTAGGATAGAGAAGAGTGTGACCTAATTCATACTGAAATATGATAATTGTCACTATGCTATACCATTATTTTTCAGGCAAATGTCCTGTAGTGTAGTTAAGATACATTAAAAAATTTTTTTTACTTACAATTCTGAAAAAAAAATGAATATCACTATTAACTTATAGCTAAGACCATATCTTCTAAAATTATGTTAAACAGTAGTCATAAAGGCAGGCGTATGTGGCTTATGTACTGTTTTCTATGGTGTTCTGACCAACTTCCACCAGGTTAGGGAAACGTTCCTCTATTTTGCTAATTTGCTAAGAATTTGTATTGTTAGACGGTATTGAAATGCATCAATTATTTTTCTTCATGTGACATTCATGACTAGAAGTTGAAACAGCTCAGACTTTCTATGTTAAATGCTGTTTGATTACAATATATTTATTATATATTTTGTGTAAATTTAGCAGATTTAAGATGCTACATCTACATGTAGACAAAAAATGGGCTTTCAGTTTTTCTTTTTTTAGTTCTCTTTGTCATGTTTTGCCCACCATTTTACCCTCCAAATGTAAACTGATTAGCCTTTGTCCTTTTTCTATTTTGTATAGGAGGTTAAATAATATAAAAATTCACTACTTTTGGAAATATGGTAGAATTCATGTATAGTTGTAAAGATTGACTTATTTGTGTGTAGAGACATCTGAGTTGGACTTTTGCTTGTTGTTGTTTGGTGTTTGTTTATGATTTCTCTTTTAATCAAATAATTATTTAACATGATATTTTGTAGTATCCAAATAGATGGTTAAAAATATCTATCCTCTTGTCAATATTCTTGCCAAGATAATCCCATGGGCAGAGGAGCCTGGAGGGCTACAGTCCATGGGGTCTCAAAGAGTTGGATATGACTGAGTGACTGAACTTGTCAATAAATTTATTATATTCTTTCACAATAAATTAGGTAAATTAGGATTCTAAGGCAATGTTCTAATCTTAGATAACAACAAGGCTGATTTTGAAATCTGAAATAATTTATAATCTCATGAAAAACTGCAGTCAAAATCTCAAAAATAAAGTGATAACCATCCTCAATTTGCTTACTGCTTCATTTAAATGCACAAAAAACAGTTTCTATTTAGGCTTAAAGTAGTAAAAATCACTATATTTATACTGTGCTTCAGTGAAGAAGTAGGCCCAGTGAGGAAAGACATTTGCGGGGAATCTGTTTAGTAGGAAATCTCCTAGTGGCTCAGACAATAAAGAATTTGCCTGCAATGGAGGAGACCCAAGTTCAGTCCCCGGGTCAGGAAGAAGGGAACGGCACTCCACTCTGGTATTCTTGTCTGGAGAATTCCATGGACAGAGGAGCCTGGTGGGATACAGTCCATGTGGTTGCAAATAGTCGGACATGACTAAGTGACTAACACTTTCACTTCTCTTTCTGTTTTAGTACACTAAAAAGATGCCATTTGCTAACATTTAGATTTTTCATAGTGGAATATATTCCTTGCCTTTAGAATTGGTCAAGTTGCACTGGCATCTGAGATCCACTGAGACACCTCAAGTCTAGGCTGAGGCCTCAGGTCTGCACTGCAAGATAACCTAACACTCTTTCAGTGTTAGAATGTAACATTCCATTAAGCATCTCTAACAACCCATTCATCTAGAAAAATCAGTCCCTCTCTTACAACTGTGTTAGTTAGACTTGAAATAGTGTGAGCATTGATTTCTTACCTAAACTAGAGTAGGGGCCAGAGAAGAAGGGGACGACGGAGGATGAGATGGCTGGATGGTATCACTGACTCGATGGATGCGAGTCTGAGTGAACTCCAGGAGTTGGTGATGGACAGGGAGGCCTGGCGCGCTGCGATTCATGGGGTCACAAAGAGTTGGNAGGGGCCAGAGAAGAAGGGGACGACGGAGGATGAGATGGCTGGATGGTATCACTGACTCGATGGATGCGAGTCTGAGTGAACTCCAGGAGTTGGTGATGGACAGGGAGGCCTGGCGCGCTGCGATTCATGGGGTCACAAAGAGTTGGACACGACTGAGCGACTGAACTGAACTGGACTGAACTGAGAGTATTGTTTGTAGATTTTCTTGTTTGTGTTTTACTATTCTGATACCTTTCTGTTGCTCTTCCCCATTGTATTCAGATATACTTGGCACAAAGCACTGTATAAGCTTAAGGTGTATAGCATATCAATTTGACTTGGATACCTCAAGAAATAATATCCATAATAGGTTTAGTGAACATCCATCATCTAAGTACAAAAGAAAAAAAATGCTGGTCAAAAAGTTCATTCTGGTTTTCCTTAACATGCCAAAAAAAAAACCCACAAATGAACTTTCTGGACTACTCAAAATTTTTTCTTGTGATGAGAACTCTCTTAATAACTTTCTTAAATAACATATAGCAGTGCTAATTATATTATTCATGTTGTACATTATATCCCAGTATACAGATTTTAAAATAAGACAAAATGAAACTTCAAAATTATTATTTAAATCATACTTTAGATTTATGTTTTAAATACATAAATGTAGGCAGGTTCTTTTTTAAAATATTTCTAGTTCACTGTCATCTCCAGTAATTAATATCAGAAGAGTTAGCACATCTGAGTCATTATAATAAGATTGACATGTTATGCTATACTACAAGGAATTAGAGTCATGAATGTTCTCAAAGTCCCAGCAACTTAAAAATTTCATATAATTTTATGACTGTTTAAAAAAATCTCTCTCACAGGATATATTTATAGAAGTCAGATGTTTAATTAGAGAGTGGTTTTTCTCCTATGTTTACTCATATTATTTTTCTAGCCCAGAGCATGGGGACCTCTTATTTATCCATTCTAAATAGCAATAACTTTGTTTATATGTATTATTTTTATTTTTTTTAATTTATTTTATTTTATTTTTTTTTTTTGTATTTATTTTACAGAATCTTCCAACCAATTTATCAAAAGCTACCATAAACAGTGACGTGAACATTTAGATTTCTTCAGCTAAAATTGTGAGCATTTAGAATCACTCAGGGCTTCCCAGGTGGTGCAGTGGTAAAGTGGTCCACCTGCCAGTGTGGGAGATGCAACAGACACAGGTTCAATTCCTGGGTCAGGAAGATCCCCTGGAGAAGGAAATGGCAACTGACTCCAGTATTCTTGTCTGAAAAATTCCATGCACCGTGGAGCGTGGTGGGCTATAGTCCATCGGTTTGCAAAGAGTCAGACATGACTGAGCAACTGAGCACGCGTGATAGGGTCATATAATTCATCTCATTCAAAGTTTTCTTTTTCTTTTAAAAGACAAAATGGTTATATTTTAATACACAACCAAAACACAAAACACCACAGCAAATTCATGGCAATAAATATGGTATTTCATTTGCACTGCATGACAGTCATTCAGAGTTTTCTACTTCAATGACATTTGTATTTTACTACCCAGAAACACTGCAGTTCACATTGGCTGTATCTGTGCTCTTGGCCATTTTCAAATGAAATGCTAAAAAGTCTCCCTTTTTTTTTTTTTTTTTTTTTTTTTTNGCAAATTCATGGCAATAAATATGGTATTTCATTTGCACTGCATGACAGTCATTCAGAGTTTTCTACTTCAATGACATTTGTATTTTACTACCCAGAAACACTGCAGTTCACATTGGCTGTATCTGTGCTCTTGGCCATTTTCAAATGAAATGCTAAAAAGTCTCCCTTTTTTTTTTTTTTTTTTTTTTGGAAGCTTCCAAATAGCTCTGGGATACTGCACAAAATCTAGGACATCTCCAACCACAGATATGGTCACAGAGACACAGTCATACTAATTTGAGAATAAAACAAAGGTGCATTTAGATTTTTAGGACCTATCATCTACTGTGGTTCTCCCAAATAAATACCAATTGGCTTGTTAAAGTAGCTACACTAAGTCAATATATTCTTTTCATAAATTTATCCCTCATATTTTAAATAAATAAAACAAATTTTCTAAGTATCAATTTCCTTATATGCAAATTTAAATGATCTACAGGATCCTTATCATTAAAAGTACATACATTTAAAAAATAAATAAGCCCAACTTTACCTTAATACTTTTTGACACAATTTTTCCAAAAGTCACGAGTGTCTACTTTTATAATACCTGCTGTAATGTCCTATCTTCCTGGACAAACAGGTAATAAAGATGTCCTCTTTTAATCAAAACAAAGAAACCCCATGAAACTAAGCAATCCTAACTCAGTTAATTAATCTGAACTAATCTCCTTGAATTTGACTGCTAAATAAAAGCCTTTTCCATTGATCTTCACCACAAACCTGTGAGGGACAGCTAAATTGTTAAGTGACAAAGCCATTCAAAATATTGATGGATCACCTATTTTTTACAGCTGAAAGTGATTATAATTCAAACTAGCAAACTAGCATATTGTCAAAAACTATTTTGAATAATCATATATAACACTCAAATGAGGGCTCTGTCCCAGCATTTATCCATATTATTTTGTTTCATTGATTATGGAAGGCGAGGGACTATAACCACTGCCTCTCTATAAACACACTTTTCATAATAGCTATGAAGTGAAGTGAAGTCAAGTCGCTCAGTCGTGTCAGACTCTTTGCGATCTCGTGGACTGTAGGCTACCAGGATCCTCTGTCCATGCAATTTTCCAGGCAAGGGTACTGAAGTGGATTGCCATTTCCTTCTCCAGGGTATCTTCCCAACCCAGAGATCGAACCGGGTTTTCCAGCACTGCAGACAGACGCTTTACCGTCTGAACCACCAGGGAAACATCATCTGCTCACATCATAATAGCTGTAACTAGCATTATTTTATTTTTATTTTATTGATATTTATCATTCATAATAACATAACTACCAGTTTGGTAAATGGCACATGAAAATGCCATTTTCATGTTAATTCCCCTGGGCATACTTCTCCCCCATTTTTTGTGTCTAACGGGGTGATCTTGTCCAAAGCATCAGATGTGGTCATCAATTCCTGACTTTTAAAATGCAAGAGATTGCCTTATTTATTCTGTCAGCTCTATATGTTAGAATCCCCCACAGTTCTGACATTCAACTCCGATTTTTTCTCTTCTAGAGAGGGGAACATACAATAAGTGGAATGGTAAGGAAGGGTGGAGGTAGAAATGGTAATACTGTGTAGTTATTTTGTTATAGATCATCTTTAATTTTCTCTTTCATCACTCTTTTTCTATTACTTTCAAACCTGATTATGTTATATGCCTTCCTGGGGACTTTTCTCTCTTTCCAAAATGTACTATTGGGAAGGGCACACCATTGAAATAATAATTTGGTATGTTTGTGTGATTAAACTCAATTAATTCATCTTCGATATACCATCTATTCTTTGAAATACAGACCTACTCTGTTTCTTTAAAATGCGTTATGATTACAATTATCCGACTTTTACTATGGTGAATTAAATAAGTGTTTCTTTAATGTACATAGAAATCTAAAAGTAGTTATGCCATAGATAGTGAAGCTGCTTCATGATAATCTTTGAATCTCAGGGTGTATGTATCTTTATGCTCATCCTTGCTTGAAATACAGGTTTTGCATTATTATGCTTGCCACTTGATGATCAAAGATCATAAGACATGAAAGATCATACAACACTGGCAGGATTTGAATACAGATTTATTTCGCTCTTAATTTTATGGTTTTGTAAGTGTGGTTATGCCTTTGTTCATATGTTTAATCTCAGTTTTATATCTCCATCTATGTATTGCTTATGTTTTTGGTGTGTGTGTGTATGGTTGTGTGTGTGTGTGTGTGTGTGTATAGGTTTAGTTTTTGAGTGCATGAAGAAAATGTAGAAGTCCATTTTCTTTTGGTGAAGTGACTACAACATAAGCTAATGGAGAACAGCCACAAGAGTAACTAAGTATTATATTTCTTCTGGGTAACCCAGGTTAGCTTATTTACAATTTTTAAGATAAAACAAGGTAGTAAATATAGTATTCATAATTAAAAGGTAGATTTTATTTAAAGATAAAGCTCCACTTTTTTGGTTGTTCTTTTCATATGAAATGTTGACTCTTTAGTTTGCATTAAACTATCATGGTAGGTGGTATTTGAAAAAGTATTTCTAATCATTTGTAATAAAAGTTCTTTTGTTTTTTCATTTTAATGTCATAGACTAGAGTGAAACTAACTTTTAGAATATACCTTAATGAAATCTATTTTGTTTCAAAAGTGAGAAAAGATATTTTTTAAAAGTTTCTTTATTAGTAGAACCCACTTGCACACTAAAAATAAACAATCTGTGATTTGAATAGATTTTATATAAATAAGAGTAGATGCATTTCAATACAAAAGTCTTGGGCTTAGTTCATTATACAATTTATATCCCACCTTCTTTTTAAACACTTTTGACATGAAGCACAAATCTAAGACTATAGTACTACAGTACAGACACTATACTATACTGTTTTATAGATACTATCAGTTCAGTTCAGTCACTCAGTTGTGTCAGACTCTTTGAGACCCCATGAATCGCAGCATGCCAGGCCTCTCTGTTCATCACCAACTCCTGGAGTTCATTCAACCTCATGTCTATCGAGTCCGTGATGCCATCCAGCCATCTCATCCTCAGTCGTCCCCTTCTCCTCCTGCCCCCAATCCCTCCCAGCATCAGAGTCTTTTCCAATGAGTCAACTCTTCGCATGAGGTGGCCAAAGTACTGGAGTTTCAGCTTTAGCATCATTCCTTCCAAAGAAATCCCAGGGCTGATCTCCTTCAGAATGGACTGGTTGGATCTCCTTACAGTCCAAGGGACTCTCAAGAGTCTTCTCCAACACCACAGTTCAAAAGCATCACTTCATCGGAGCTCAGCTTTCTTCACAGTCCAACTTTCACATCCATACATGACCACAGGAAAAACCATAGCC
>SJYX01019504.1:302469-319690 GCA_006410675.1 Oreotragus oreotragus
TGGCTTGGAGAATTTTGAGCATTACTTTACTAGCGTGTGAGATGAGTGCAATTGTGCGGTAGTTTGAACATTCTTTGGCATTGCCTTTCTTTGGGACTGGAATGAAAACTGACCCATTCCAGTCCTGTGGCCACTGCTGAGTTTTCCAAATTGGCTGGCATATTGAATGCAGCACTTTCACAGCATCATCTTTCAGGATTTGACATAGCTCAACTGACTTCCATCACCTCCACTAGCTTTGTTCGTAGTGATGCTTTCTAAGGCCCACTTGACAACACATTCTAGGATGTCTGGCTCTAGATTAGGGATCACACCATCGTGATTATCTGGGTCGTGAAGATCTTTTCTGTACAGTTCTTCTGTGTATTCTTGCCACCTCTTCTTAATATCTTCTGCTTCTGTTAGGTCCATACCATTTCTGTCCTTTACCGAGCACATCTTTTCATGAAATGTTCCCTTGGTATCTCTAATTTTCTTGAAGAGATCTCTAGTCTTTCAAATTCTGTTGTTTTCCTCTGTTTATTTGCATTGATCGCTGAGGAAGGTTTACTTATCTCTCCTTGCTATTCTTTGGAACTCTGCATCAGATGCTTATATCTTTCCTTTTCTCCTTTGCTTTTCACTTCTCTTCTTTTCATAGCTATTTGTAAGGCCTCCCCAGACAGCCATTTTGCTTTTTTTGCATTTCTTTTCCATGGGGATAGTCTTGATCCCTGTCTCCTGTACAATGTCACAAACCTCCGTCCATAGTTCATCAGGCACTCTATCTATCATATCTAGCCCCTTAAATCTATTTCTCACTTCCACTGTATAATCATAAGGGATTTGATTTAGGTTATACCTAAATAGTCTAGTGGTTTGCCCCACTTTATTCAATTTAAGTCTGAATTTGGCAATAAGGAGTTTCTGATCTGAGCCACAGTCAGCTCCCAGTCTTGTTTGTGCTGATTGTATAGAACATCTCCATCTTTGACTTCAAAGAATATAATCAATCTGATTTCGGTGTTGATCATATGGTGATGTCCATGTGTAGAGTCTTCTCTTGTGTTGTTGGAAGAGGTGTTTGCTGTGACCAGTGTGTTCTCTTGGCAAAACTATAGTAATATACAATTTCAGGATTGTTTTAGAAAGACACTTCATGAAATAAACTTAATGAAGTGAGATTTATAAATTCAATTGTAAGACTTTCAATAATTTGCATTGGTAAGGGCCATCAAAAGAAACAGTAGCATCTTTATTATAAATATTGTTTAGATGACATTGTTAAAATCATTAGGAAAGGTCCTATGTGATAACTGTTTTTACTGCCATAAAAAGATTATCTTCTTGAAAGACTGATTTTTCCCTAATAATTAGATTTATAGATGGTTTCTTTACCTTTCCTAGATGTAGAAAGTTGAAGAACATTTAATATTCAATTACCTTCTATGTGAAGACTACTTATATCATCCTTTTTAAAATCATGTTCTATCGCTAGGTCAAAATATGTGTATATGTGTGTATGTGTATATATTTAAAATGTAATATATATATAATGTTACTATAGTACTTATGAAACATATTTTAAATTTGTACTTCATCTCAAAAACGCTTAAGAAAAAGGTGGGATAGAAAAACACTGTTCTAGAAATCAACTTGATGAAAATACTTTAAAAATCCAACATGAGCCTGTCACTAACATACTAAAAAGATTTAGAGACATGTGTTCAGCAAACAGAAGATGATGAAGTGAAGCAATTTTCTTTTCATCACCATAGAGTTGATTTGGATTCAAAGACGCTTTAGTACCTTTACTTTAACTAAATAGGTACACATTTTAAAAAGGAGTGATGTATGTCCTTATATATTTTTGTGCTTTTAAAAAAATGTTTTAAGGTATTTTTAATATTTATAAATATTATTTAAAATAAAGTAGCAGAAAGATAGAGAGTAAAACCGGGGTGTAGGGAGGAGCCAGGCAAATGGATTGAATCTCTAAATACTATGCATCAATTATTTCATATAATCCTAATACTTGGCAAGAGAGGTAATATCATGCTCTGTTATATATATATATGCACACTAAGAATGAAACACATAACTTAAAGAAATTGCTACAAAGAACTTATAAGTGGAAGCTTCAAAACCTTTACAAAAATTTTTTAAAATATTAAAAGAGGCTCTTGACAAAGACACAGAGAATAAAGAAGGGACGTGTTAAATAGAAAATGTAACAGAAGTCTGCAAGAATAAATTTTATGTTCATACTTTTTTATACTGGGATACCAGAATATTTTAAATTCCATGAATATCCATTTAAGAGTACATCAGAGAAACAGAGAAGACAGGTTGAAAGGCGAGTAAAATGATTTAGGACCTTGGAGGTTTTAAGCAAAACTAAGAATAAAACAACTAAGCATTATTTGGGCAAAATTAAACAGATATGAAAGTGTCAATTCCAAAGCAATATAAGGAGATCTGAATGATTAGGAGATCACTATTCCTTATAAAAATATAAAAGATCAAACACTTTGGAATTCTGGAGAAGGTAAGTCAAAAACCGATAGAATGTTCCACACGTGGAATTGAATGAAACTCCTTAAAACACAATTAGCAACCTGGAGAAGACAGAATTGTAGAAGATCTTGCTTCAGGGAATCCAATTTTTTAAACCAGTTGAATTATAACATGACTAAGACTATCATTATTTATAGTTATCTAATTTAATTTTGATATTATTTCTAAACAGAAATTTATTATATAATTTTATCTGAGAATTTAATATAAGTGAAAAATGCAAATTACATCCCAAAGTGTGTCCCACAGTTTTATTAGTAAAAGTACAGATTTATATATACACAAGGATATTCAGTGACACAAACATAATAAACAACTCAAATGTCCATCCGTTGGAGCCCCTATGGTACTTTGTACACTATTTAAAAAACCAAACACAGATCTTTATTTCTAGAAGTATTTTCTAGATAGTTATACAACAGGTGCAATAAGTAGATAAGAATGTGAAACCAAAAGAAAGTATTTATTTTACTAGAGAAGATACTGTACATTTATATCTGTATGTCATATATGCATATAAGTTGTGTATATATGCATTCAATGAGTAGTCTGATACCTAGCACATGAGTGATAGTTTAATCAAAAATCAAATTTCAGACCTAACAACTGTTACAGATGTCAAGCAGAAAAACTGGCAGGTAAATATGATAGTACTGATGTTATTCATTTAACTGGCTCTGAATCTCCAAAGTGATAATGATAATGTAAATCTTCTCAGTGAATTCATCATAACTGTGTGCACTGCATTTACATTTTTAGATGTCTTAGTATTAGAATCAGAATACTTTTGATGAACTAAACAAAGAAAGGTACCAGTCTTAAAATCTGCAGCCAGAATATGAAAGGGAAAAAGTGAAGTGAAGTGAAGTCGCTCAGTCGTGTCCGACTCTTTGCGACCCCATAGACTGTAGCCTACTAGGCTCTTCTGTCCATGGGATTTTCCAGGCAATAGTCCTGGAGTGGATTGCCATTCCCTTCTCCAGGGGATCTTCCCAACCCAGGGATCGAACCCGGGTCTCCTGCATTGTAGACAGACGCTTTACCATCTGAGCCACGAAAGGGAAAAAAAAAGAACAAGAATTAAAGTAAATTAATGGCCAATGTTTGTAGGTATTTCAGTCAAAAGTCTAAAATAAAAACATAATTTTGATATATTTGTATTTTTAAGATTAAAAAAAAAACTCAAATGACTTCTCTTCCCAAAATGGTTTGCAGACCCATGAATATTTTGAAGATAAATGGAGATATTTATTAGTAGTTTATAATGAACTATTGCTGCTAAGTCACTTCAGTTGTGTCTGACTCTGTGTGACCCCGTAGATAGCAGCCCACTAGGCTCCTCTGTCCCTGGGATTCTCCAGGCAAGAATACTGGAGTGGGTTGCCATTTCCTTCTCCAATGCATCAAAGTGAAAAGTGAAAGTGAAGTCGCTCAGTCGTGCCTGACTCTTAAGTGACACCGTGGACTGCAGCCTACCAGGCTCCTCTGTCCACGGGATTTTCCATGCAAGCGTACTGGAGTGGGGTGCCATTGCCTTCTCCAATGCATCAAAGTGAAAAGTGAAAGTGAAGTTGCTCAGTCGTGCCTGACTCTTAGCGACACCGTGGACTGCAGCCTACCAGGCTCCTCTGTCCACGGGATTTTCCAGGCAAGCGTACTGGAGTGGGGTGCCATTGCCTTCTCCAATAATAACCTATTAGAAGTACACAAAATAATATATCACTTTCCAAAAAGAAAATAAAATTGAAAAGTTTAATGTATTTTATAGATGGACTTATATAACTTGACAGATTATCATTATTTAACTTTTGACACCTAATTTTGTATTACAGGTAAACTTTCTCAAATAATCATACTAATTTGCCCTATGATAAGAGATAAAGGTCACCATTTGTAAAGAACTGCTAGAGTACTACCAGTGATCTCAAGCAAAACAATATTTTTATTTATCTATAATTTAGAATTTGCCAGTTAAAAGCATTCAACCATTGATTCCTGACGTTAGATAAGCATATATTAACCTTTGTTTACGAGAGCACTATATTGATAGAAATAGTGTCTCTTCCTGATGATGAATATTAACTACTGAATGTGCTTTTTAAAAACCAATACTTGAGAATGTTTTTCAGGTGTCAGAATGTATAGCATATACTTTCAGGAAGATCATGATTAGCACTAATGTATTAGTGTTCATATTTTTTCCCCTTGGAAAAATAATGTTTAAAAAGTTTTTGTTTCATGGTTGAATCAGTAATTTGATCTCGTGAACTGAGCACTTGAAAGTGAAACATGCCTACATTTATACATTCATTCATATTTTCATTTATTCACTCTAATTATTGAACAGTTATTCATTCATTCTAATTATTGAATACAATAAACATGTTTCTCAGCTAAATCTTGTGTATAAAGACATAATGATAAAACAGAGATAGTCTATTTTATAGAATTTAATGTCGCATGTTTTTTTTTTTTCCTTAGTCATGTATGGATATGAGAGTTGGACTATAAAGAAAGCTGAGTGCCAAAGAATTGATGCTTTTGAACTGTGGTGTTGGAGAAGACTCTTGAGAGTCCCTTGGACTGAAAGGAGATCCAACCAGTCCATTCTGAAGGAGATCAGTCCTGGGTGTTCATTAGAAGGACTGATGCTGAAGCTGAAACTCCAATACTTTGGCTACCTGATGCAAAGAACTGACTCATTGGAAAAAACCCTGATGCTGGGAAAGACTGAAGGCAGGAGAAGGGGATGACAGAGGATGAGATGGTTGTATGGCATCACCGAGTCGATGGACACGAGTTTGAGCAAGTTCCAGGAGTTCGTGATGGACAGGGAAGCCAGGTGTGCTGCAGTCCATGTGGTTGCAAAGAGTTGGACACAACTGAGTAACTGAACTGAGAGGGGGAAAAAAAACCCACAAAATCATATCAACAACTAGATGATTAGAAACTAAAATGAGTTCTGTGATGTGGAGGATGAATATAGTGTGATGGAAGAAAATAATAGTTTTGACTGATTAGAACTGGAGGGTAGAAACAGATATTACTGAAGAAGACAGAAGCCAAGTTATGTACAAAATCTAAGAGGAATGTTCAGAACGTTTTGAAGTTTAATTTGGATGTAACCCAACATACTACCAACTAATGACCTACTATGTAAAACACTGAAATCGATATAGGAAATACAATGTGACATCAGATAATACCTGTGTCTTTTAGGACTTTATGTTGACAGCAATTAAGAATTGATGTTTTTTAGAAGCCAGAGAAGTAAGACTAGAAAAGTCATATTACGTAATTTATTTGGCAGGATTCCAAACTTTGAATGGGTGGATATTGTCTTCAATACCTTTTAGCTCATCTTTACAGAAAGCAGACTCTCCAAGCTGCTTTGTTATGGTCACTCCATAGAAAAAGAAATAGATGGTAGAAGCCAATGAAATGACTATTTTCTTGGGTATTAATAAGAATTTGGCTTGATCTCAGACAGGTCACTACCATTCTCCAAAAAAAAAAAAAGAAAAAAGAAAAGAATAAAAGCTTCTCCAGGTTTTAATCATCATTAAAGAAAACACTATACTATTAGCATATATAACAGCATTTTCAAAAATATGTTTCAAAGAACCTATGCTTCCATGAGATGTTCTTTGATGGCTAAATAAATTTAGTAATTTCTGCATATTTATCCACTCCTTAGAGGTTCATCTGCATTAGTATATCAAAGATTATAAAAATTCCTGCAATAAAGAAACTTGTTTAACTTTCCTAAACCCAGCATTTCCCTCAAGAGGATTATTTTGCTCATTTAAGACCTATTAATATCTACAGAAACTAGTGTCCCTTGAAACATGCTGAGAAAGATGATTTTGACTCTAAAGAATCATTTACTTCCTTTTGCATTTTCAATTAGCCATCAGATTTTCATGAAAGGAAACTTTTATACTTCTTCCACCAAAGCAAAATGCCCCTACTTACTATGAATAGAGGATTGAGCCATATTTTCAATAACAGTCACTTTGAGAGACCTCTGCAAAGACATCTAAGAGGGAACGGAAGTCCGGACATGGGAATTTGCACTTTCCTGCTTCTTAGAATTCTGTGGTCACAAATCCAATCCCTTCAGCACTACCAATTATAAACCACACTCCATTCAGTGCTGTTTGTATTCCGACCTTTGCCTTTGAAAGATTTTTAAGACTCTTCTCTGAGAAATTTTTAAAGCTCTATAGAAGAGTGAAGCATTTGCAAAGAAAATGAGTCAGTGACCCAGAAGCAGACTGTTGAGTGACCCAATTTGTAAGAAGAAAAGATTATGCTCAGTGTAAAGACTGATTTTCTCAAGGCTGGATTAAGTGGGGTCTGTGTGTTTGTGTGAGGAAGCAAGGGTGGGAAATAAAAATAGAGGCACTGAAAGAACAGGAAGAAATTTCCAGAAGATGCTAACAAATAACAAATTGTGTGTGAGAGAGACAGAACCCCCCCCCCACAAATCTATCTATCGATTGATCCGTAGAGAGAAATAGACAGAGACAGAGATGAAAAGGAGACAGAGACAGAGAGATTGTGATTTAACCAAAGTAAAGGGACACTTCTCACATTCTAGTAAAGAATTAAACTAGTATAGCCTGAAATATTAAATATATATATATATATACACACACATATATTGCAGAAGGAAATGGCAACCCACTCCAGTACTCTTGCCTGGAGAATCCCACGGAGGGAGGAGCCTGGTAGGCTACAGTCCATGGGGTCGCAAAGAGTCGGACACGACTGAGCGACTTACTTTCACTTTCACACACATATATATCTAGATATGCAGCTACCTGTCAGAGAGACAATGTGATTACACCTCTTTACCCTTAAAGTTTGGAAAAACTACGCTTGCATGTTAGTTGTTTGTCATGTCTGACTTTTTGCAACCCATGGACTGCCCATCATCCTTTGTCCATGGGATTCTCCAGGTAAGAATACTGGAGTGGGTTCCCATGCCCTCTTCCAGGTGATCTTCCTGACCCAGAGATCAAACCCACATCTCTTATGTCTCCTGCATTGCCAGGAGTGTTCTCTACCATAGCACCACCTGGGAAGTCCCTCAAAAAAAATATTAATTTTAATAAATAAAACTGCTTTTGAACTAATATATACTTAATTAAAATTATTTCTTAAAAACATTTTATTTAGTAGTTGTCACTATCTATGTTCTTATGGAGACATTCAGAGAATCCCTAACTATTGTCTGCTCCTTTCAGCAAATTATACCAAGACACATTTATCTCTCTTTCAGAAGATAAAAAATACTGAGGAAAAACAAAAAAGTATCTTCAGAATATATTGCTCGGATCCTCTTTGACTGGCAATAATACTATTTGTTTAATGTTTCCATTAAAGAAAAGAAACTTGGCTCCCAGAACCCCATATATGATAAGAGATATATGACTGGAGGTTACCAAGGACTCAAATTGCTTTTATTCCAATAAAGATTAAAAAAAAGCATCAGTATCATACTCCCCACAGAGTTTAGCTAGGGCAAAAACTTTGGGATTTCTATCCTCATGTTTAAGTGAACTAGTCCAGTCCATGTCTAAGGTTCTCTAAAGTGTAGAACCCCACCTCCAAGACATACAGTGGGGTCTCCTGAAGTACTGTCTAAATATTGCTGCACTGTAACAGGGTGCAAAGGAACATAGGGGGCACTTTGATGGATTAGTCTATTTCACTGAAGAACTGAAACGTCTGCCCCAATGTACCAAAAGTATCAAGGTGAGGTCTGGAACAGAAAGACAAGTCCTTCAGTAGAAATAAAATTCTGGTTAATCTTCAGCTTCTAATACATCATAAGAACTGTCAAGCACTAGCAAGTATTAAGATAATTCAGCTGAATATTCTTCAAGCATGAGACACTAATTTAACAAAAGCATGTGAAACACAGTTCAAATGAATATATATATATATATATATATATATATATATATATATAAGTTTTGTAATCAAATATCTTTATGACTAAAATAAGAAGTCAAAAGTTATAATTTAATCTTCAGCTTCTAATACATCATAAGAACTGTCAAGCACTAGCAAGTATTAAGATAATTCAGCTGAATATTCTTCAAGCATGAGACACTAATTTAACAAAAGCATGTGAAACACAGTTCAAATGAATATATATATATATATATATATATATATATATATATATAAGTTTTGTAATCAAAGATCATGATGACTAAAATAAGCAGTGGAAAGTTATAACTGATAACTCTTAAATTGCCTTTTCTCATTATTTTATCATAAAGATGAATAAGGAGATTAAAATTGCATTCTCAAATCAGAGTTAGACCTCCTAAATTAATCATTAACTATACCAAAACCATAGCTTTGGGGGCAATAAATCACACCCGAATGAAACCTGGATGAATCAAGGTTCAGTTAGAAATGCTTTGTCTGTAACAGAAGCAGTAATATACACTTTTCCCCTGGGTGTCATGAGTTATACACCTGATTAATTGCTACTAATTGATTTATTAAGTTGGAGTCCTGCAGGAAGTTAAGCACTTCATCATAGAATGATTGCTTTAGGAGCCGCAAAGAAATACAGATCAACCCTTGAACATGATGGTATCTCCTTTAAATTAGTGTTCATCCTCTACAGAAAAAAAAGGTGATAGATAGACAAAAAAGGAAGGAAAAAAGGGAGGGAGAGAGGAAGGGAGGAAGGAAACACTTTTAAGGGAAACATTAAATTGACCCTTTGGCATTTGGAGGGATTCCCTGGTAGCTCAGCTGGTAAAGAATTCGCCCTCAGTGCAGGATACTTTGGTTCCATTCCAGGGTTGGGAAGATTTACTGGAGAAGGGATAGGCTACCCACTTCAGTATTCTAGGGCTTCCCTGGTGGCTCAGCTGGTAAAGAATCTGCCTGCAATGTGGGATACCTGGGTTCTATCCCTGAGTTGGGAAGATCCCCTGGAGAAGGGAACAGCTAGCTACCCACTCCAGTATGGGAGACATTAAATTGACCCTTTGGCATCTGGAAATATGTATGCTATTTTCAGTTAGATTTCATTAAAATCATGGGAAAAAGAAAAAAGAGCCCCTATAGATGGATATCATAATACAAAATTTGAAGAAAAAAATAAGGTCAGCACTGTTTCTAAGTTATCTCTCCATACATGCTTTGATCCCACCCACTTCATATTTAAATTCAATGTTTTTACTTTATACTCAAGTAATATATGATGCGAAAAGTTGACTCATTGGAAAAGACTCTGATGCTGGGAGGGACTCGGGGCAAGAGGAGAAGGGGACGACTGAGGATGAGATGGCTGGATGGCATCACTGACTCGATGGATGTGAGTCTGAGTGAACTCTGGGAGTTGGTGATGGACAGGGAGGCCTGGCATGCTGCGATTCATGGGGTCGCAAAGAGTCGGACACGACTGAGTGACTGAACTGAATATATGATGCAAAAATATATATAGGATTTCCTAGAGGGCCTTTCTTAAATACACATCTGTTGCCTAGGAAGATTACCTATACGTGTATGTATGTGATTCACTCATATCAGTGAATTTTCAAAGCAGAAATAATCTTTTCATAGAGTGAAAATTAGGGAAAAAAACATAGCAGTATCTTTTAGCATGTCTACTATTACCTTCTTTCTCTAGTTTCATTAACATCAAGTTAATTCCCATTTTTTCAGCCTCTCATTAAAGGAACCCCAAGTGGATCCTATCTATGTGCTTACAGTTACATGAACTAATTTTGCTGCCAGAAATAAGAGACAATATTTTGTACAAGTTGTTTCCTCTGCCTAAAAGTCAGCTCTTGGTTAGTCACATCTATATAAAGACATAATAATATCAAAGTGAAAGTGAAGTCACTCAGTCGTGTCCGACTCTTTGCGACCCCATGGACTGTAGTCTACCAAGCTCCTTTGTCCATGGGATTCTCCAGGCAAGAATACCGGAGTGGGTTGCCATTTCCTTCTCCAGGGGATCTTCCTGACCTGACCCAGGGATCGAACCCAGGTTTCCCGCATTGGAGGCAGACACTTTAACCTCTGAGCCACCAGAGAAGCCCAGCTAATATGAAATTAGAAATATCAGGTAATCCCACTGTATTAATAGTCTCTAGGATTGTTTGAGGAGGATAATTATTTTGGAAAAAAGAAATGTGGTAAACTTCCAGAAAGGCCTAATTTTGTCAATATAAGACTGAACACTTCTGATACCTGTCAGTAAAACTGTTACCATTGTTATCAATATTCTCAAAATTAGTAGAGATAGGGAAATTAATATAAAAGTGCTGTACTTTACATACCTTTGTATGTATCAGTGTTTATAATCATTTCTAAGTCATGGAATATTTTCTACAACCCCCCCCAAATGAGCATGCATAAAATATCTGTAATTACTAGAAATTAAGGATTTTTAAAATAATTTAATAGTCCCACATAGTGTTTCTTAAAATATAGTATTCACACTTCACATGTGAAGGTTTTAAGTAATATGAAGATAAATTTTAAAAACATGGAATAGTTATATATTCATTTTATAGCTTCCTCTTTTCTAGTAAGCTAAGTTTGTTTTCATTTATAAGCGGTGATATTAAGGTTTCTTTCAAAATAAATGTGCTTAATTAAAAAAAAAAAGTTATGTTAAAGTTCCTATTCAGGGAAGAATATTTCTCCATTTGCTGTTACCAGTTGACAAATAACCAGGAGGAGGGGATAATGTTGACAAAATCTGAGGGGAAAACAATACCGAAATATATCATTTGCTTAGACCAATAAAACCTAATTATATAACATCTACCATGTAACATTCTCCCACCAAGGTTGTTTTTTTTTTATTTTTTTAAGTTAAAATTTTCATATTGAGGAAAAAATATATATATATATAGATTTACATGCAGGTGTAGAGAACAATAGAGATCTCATGTTCTTTTTCTCCAGTTTCCTCTAATGGTAATATTATGCAACAGTACAATACAACATCAAAATCAGATATAAAACACTGATGTAATTCATATAGAGAATATTCCTATTACCACAAAAATCCCTTGTTACCATTAACCCACCTACCTAGCCACTTCCATATCATACCTAACAGCTGGAAACTATTAATTTATTTCTAAATATTGTCATTTCAAGAATGCTGCATGAATGGTATCCCGTATGCAAACTTTTGGAATTGCCGTTTTTCAATCAATATAATTTTTCTGGAGACTCATCTAAAGCATCATGTATATTTGCAGTACATTCCTTCATACTGATGCATTCTGTGGTATGGGAATACCACAATTTGTTTAACCATTTACTTACTGAGGATTCAGCTTTTGAGTATTGCAAGTGATGCTGCTATGAACAAATATGCACAAGCAGTTGTGTGGGAATGAATTTTCACTGCTATTCAATATGTCCCAGGGTGCAGTTCCTGGGTTACATGATAATTGAATAGTTGCATATTCAGTTTGTTAAGGAACTGCACAACTGTTTTCCAGAGTGGTTTTACCATTTTACATTTATACCTCCAATGTGCAAGTGAAACGGTTTCTCCTCAGACTTGTCAGCATTTGATGTTGACACTCCTTTATGTTATTCATTCTGTTAAGTGTATGTGATACCACATGGTTGCTTTAGCTAGAATTTACTTGAGGAATAATGATGTTGAGTATCTTTTGTGTATTTATTTGCTACCTGTATATTCTCACTGGTGAACTGTCTGTTTACATCATTGGCTATTTTCTCATGAGGTTGTCCTATTATTGTTGTGTTTTGAGAGTTATTTATATAGTCTAGGTACTAGTTCTTATTGGATATGTGACCTGCAAATATTTTCTCTTCACGTGTAGGTTATGTTTTGTTGGTTTTAACAGGGTCTTTTGCAAACCAAAAGTTTTAAACTTTGATCATATTTATCAAATTTCCTTTTTTACAGATTGTGTTTTAACATAGACTACAAGAGAAAAGCCTAAAGTCTTTTTCAAGTACACTTTCATTATACGTGTTTCATGACTCTGGGTTTATTCATAAGCCTTGCAAACTTTAGACTCTTCAGAGGCAAATGTTTCTAATTCAATGACTTGAAGATCATGGTATAAGAACACCAGAAAATGTGAATTATAACCTTATTTGATCTTCTGAAAGAAGAGAGTGAAAGTTTCTCAGTTGTGTCCAATTCTTTGTGACCCCTTAGTCTGTAGAATCCATGGACTTCTCCAGGCCAGAATACTGGACTGGGTAGCCTTTCCCTTCTCCAGGGAATATTCTCAGCCCAGGGATCAAACCCAGGTCTGAGTCACAATGGAAGCCCATTTGATCCTCTAAATGGATATAAAACTGATTTAAATAACATGATATTGAAGGCCAAAACTTTTATATTCTCCTCATTGACCTAACAACATTCCTCATTCATTTATATATTGTTTTTAAACTGATGTACAATATTTCCTAATTAAATGTGGCAAGTGTATTATTAGTTTCTTACACAAGTGTGCCAAGGAATATTAGTTTATAGACTAAAGTATGAAACATTGCTCTTGCCCAGTAGAAACAGCATTTCTATGGTATACAGTGGATTTCAGGAAAAGGGTGGATTGTTTTGTTGTTCAGTCACTAAGTTGTGTCCAACTCTTTGTGACTCCATGGATTTAGCAAGCCGGGTTTTCCTGTCCTTCACTATCTCCCAGAATTTGCTCAAATTCATGTCCACTGAGTTGGTGATGCTATCCAACTATCTTATCCTCTGTTGCCCACTTCTCCTAACCTCAATCTTTTCCAGAATCATGGTCTTTTCCAATGAGCTGGCTCTTTGCATCAGGTGGCCAAAGTATTACAGTTTCAGTCTTTCCAAAGAATATCCAGGGTTGATTTCCTTTAGGATGGACTGGTTGGATCTCTTTGCTGTCCAACGGACTTTCAAGAGTCTTTTCCAGCACCACAATTCAATTGTTAGTAATTAAATCAATGCTTTTGAACTATGGTGTTGGAGAAGACTTGAAAGTCCCTTGGACTGCAAGGAAATCCAACCAGTCCATCCTAAAGGAAATCAGTCCTGAATATTCATTGGAAGGACTAATGCTAAAGCTGAAACTCCAATAATTTGGCCACCTGATGTGAAGAACTGACTTATTTCAAAAGACCCTGATGCTGGGAAAGATTGAAAGTGGGAGGAGAAGGAGGTGACAGAGGATGAGATGGTTGGATGGCATCATCGACTCAATGGACATGAGTATGAGTAAGCTCTGGGAGTTGGTGATGGACAGGGAGGCCTGGTGTGCTGCAGTCCATGGAGTCACAAAGAGTCAGACACGACTAAGTGACTAAACTGAACTGAACTGAAGTTATATCTAAAGAATTTGAACTCTAAATCAGAGAGAAAAAAAGAAACTTTTCGAACTAGATGCCTCAGAATTCATCGAATGGAATCCTTCTAAAGCAGAGTTCCTGTCTATAAAGCCATTTTGCCAGGATGTTTCATCAAAGCTTAAAGTCACATGAAGATACATCATCCTTATAACCATAAGGCCATGCATTTTTTATATTAGTCATGTTACATCACCTTGGGTGACCAGCACAGGCGACCAGGGGTTTTGACTTGAATTGCAACATACAGGCTATAAAACTATATGAGTTCGTGTAAATAAATAAATAAATACAAAAATATATATATATATAAAATAAATAAAAAAAATTAAAAAAATAAATAAAATAAAATATTTACTATTAGTTTTTGTAATAAAATGTAGCATTTAGCATCTTTATCACTTGGCAGAGGATAATGGAATTGGCCAGCTCAATTTCTGAAACACTTCCAGTAACAAAGAAAATTAATTTGAAAACTAGACTTTTCTCTTATGTCAGCATCTGTCCAACATCTTTGTTTAGGGTAAATTAAATTCTGACTCATTCATGAGATAAATGAGTGCAGACATCAATTCAACTTTTCACTGCCTCATGGTTCACCTGAACTTTGTTTCAAAAAATGCATTAAAAGTTTTATTTTGTATTGTATAAAAATATGAATAACATTTTCACTTTTACAAATGCTTTATACTCCGCTGCATCTAAGACCTATGATTAGAGATAGTTCACTGGGGTCAGAGTTAATGTCTTACAGAGTAATGATGCAAGTTTCTAATAAAAGCCAAGTCCATTGAATCTTTACCTAGACAGGGAGATTAGGTAGGACCTCAATTAAAGTAATACTGTTATCTCTTATGGTTCATTTGTCTGTGAATACTAGTTACCAGGATCTTGATTTAGAGCTAAGCAGGCAATCTAAATACAATAACCTGACAAAGTGAAATCCATTAGTAACATTGCCGTGTAATAGTCTTATTTATAAACTAACATTTCAAATTAACTGTTTGCTTTTTAAATACAATGGAGCTTGATATTTTAAGCAAACTAATATGTATTAACTTATCCATTAATCACCATTAAATTTACTATATATGATCCCTGGTATATGAAGAATTTATACAAAATGTTAAAGATATTATTGAATATAAGTTTTTTCACTTGTGCTTTTCCATATTTTCTACATTGTCTACAGAGTTATAAAATGAAAATATCTTTATTTTGAAAATTATATGTTTCTTTAAATAAAAAGGAGTTACTTCTTTAAGCCCCAAATTTGAAGAGAATGTCATATTAAGCATGAACCACAGGGACCTAAATCTTAGAGGAAACACTTTAGAGTTCTTAAATTAAAAAGCAACTGTAAGGAAAAACATAATAAAAATCCACACCAGAAGAATTTTCACTGTATAGCCAGATGCTAATTGAAAGAAAGTCAGGCAAAGTTTATTACAGAATAATTTTTAGGACTACTTTTCAGATACAGTGAGATGAGATAATTGATGAAACATTAAACATAGGTTGGTAGAGAGGAATTTGAGGGGAATCTTCAGTTTGAAATTATTATGTGGGTGTAGGAAAAAAGAAATGATAGTCATGCCTTTTGGACAGCTCTGAGTGTAAAGGTATATTTGTTAAAGGGGTCTAGGCTCTATTGTGAAAGCCTCTTGAGTAAGTTAGTTCTATAGCTTTCTTTCAAAGCACTCTCTTCAACATTTTCCTCATTGATAATATACTATCCTAATAAAATTAGCTATTTGTACTTATTAGAAAAACTATGGGCCAGTTTTTGCCAAACATTCAGTTCAGTTCAGTCACTTAGTTGTGTCCGACCCTTTGCGACCCCATGAACCACAGCATGCCAGGCCTCCCTGTCCAAAACCAACTCCTGGAGTCCACCCAAACCCATGTCCATCGAGTTGGTGATCCCACCCAACCATCTCATCCTCTGTCATCCCCTTCTCCTTCTGCCCTCGATCTTTCCCAGCATCAGGGTCTTTTCCAATGAGTCAGCTCTTTGCATCAGGTGGCCAAAGTATTGGAGTTTCAGCTTCAGCATCAGTTCCTCCAAAGAACACCCAGGACTGATTTCCTTTAGGATGGACTGCTTGGATCTCCTTGCCATCCAAGGGACTTTCAAAAGTCTTCTCCAATACCACAGTTCAAAAGCATCAATTCTTGGGCGATCAGCTGTCTTCACCGTCCAACTCTCACATCCATACATGACCACTGGAAAAACCATAGCCTTCTTCAATATTCTCTTCCATTGGAAAAAAAATCATTTCCAGTATTTAATTTGGTGATGTTTACAAATCAGTGTTCAAAGAAAGCACACATAATAAACTATAAGACACCGTTCACATCATTTCTCCAAAAAAGTGTTTTATGACATAGAAGTCTTGAAATCATAGCTTTACTGATATTCAATGGATGTATCATTTGCAAAACAGAAGTCTGACTAGGAAAAGAAAGGTACCATCTGTTTTGAATTAAAAAGCAGCTGCTCCCTCATTGTCTGATCTATTTGGCTGGAACTAGAGTTATTAAAGTTGTAATTCCAAATATATTTCTTTTTAATTAAAGTAAACATTGGGCCTCCTGTGAAAGTTTTCTCATTATTTTTTGAAAAGTAAGGTGGGCAATGACAAATTTATTCATAAAGCCGGTTACTCTAAGTATACAAAGTATATCACAAATTTTCCTTCTTTAACTTCAAAATGCTATTTCTTTACCCCTTGAAAAACACTGCCATGGAGACTGTTAGTTTAGCTTCTTTTTATTCTTCTATTGTCTTCCAAGTATAAGTCTATCGCTGTACAGCAGTCTCTTAACAGGTTATAGAGTTTCTTAACAGTTTCTTAAAAGGTTACAGCAAATAGCAGTGCCCACTCACAAAGATATATAAGGGTGAAACACAAATCCAGAGAATTAAAAACATACTGTCTGCTTTCAATGCTGTCCTTCATTCTAGAATTGAACATTGTGGCTGACTCTAGGTGTATACAGAGCCAGAATCTTCAACCTCTTGATTGGACTGAAATCCTGGAAAACACTTGGTACGGTGTTTGTCATAAAGTTCACCATCAGTCTAAGAACCAAAAACTGTACTAATCTTTAGGGAGAAATACTTAATGATTTAATGCAACTTCAGAAATAGAAGTTTCAATGTGATGATTGAAAAGATGATCCCTGATTAGAAGTTTTTTACTGACTCGATGGACATGAGTTTGAGTGAAATCCGGAAGTTGGTGACAGACAGGGAGGCCTGGTGTGCTGAGATTCATGGGGTTGCAAAGAGTCG
>SJYX01019504.1:320068-332702 GCA_006410675.1 Oreotragus oreotragus
TAAAGGTATATTTGTTAAAGGGGTCTAGGCTCTATTGTGAAAGCCTCTTGAGTAAGTTAGTTCTATAGCTTTCTTTCAAAGCACTCTCTTCAACATTTTCCTCATTGATAATATACTATCCTAATAAAATTAGCTATTTGTACTTATTAGAAAAACTATGGGCCAGTTTTTGCCAAACATTCAGTTCAGTTCAGTCACTTAGTTGTGTCCGACCCTTTGCGACCCCATGAACCACAGCATGCCAGGCCTCCCTGTCCAAAACCAACTCCTGGAGTCCACCCAAACCCATGTCCATCGAGTTGGTGATCCCACCCAACCATCTCATCCTCTGTCATCCCCTTCTCCTTCTGCCCTCGATCTTTCCCAGCATCAGGGTCTTTTCCAATGAGTCAGCTCTTTGCATCAGGTGGCCAAAGTATTGGAGTTTCAGCTTCAGCATCAGTTCCTCCAAAGAACACCCAGGACTGATTTCCTTTAGGATGGACTGCTTGGATCTCCTTGCCATCCAAGGGACTTTCAAAAGTCTTCTCCAATACCACAGTTCAAAAGCATCAATTCTTGGGCGATCAGCTGTCTTCACCGTCCAACTCTCACATCCATACATGACCACTGGAAAAACCATAGCCTTCTTCAATATTCTCTTCCATTGGAAAAAAAATCATTTCCAGTATTTAATTTGGTGATGTTTACAAATCAGTGTTCAAAGAAAGCACACATAATAAACTATAAGACACCGTTCACATCATTTCTCCAAAAAAGTGTTTTATGACATAGAAGTCTTGAAATCATAGCTTTACTGATATTCAATGGATGTATCATTTCCAAAACAGAAGTCTGACTAGGAAAAGAAAGGTACCATCTGTTTTGAATTAAAAAGCAGCTGCTCCCTCATTGTCTGATCTGTTTGGCTGGAACTAGAGTTATTAAAGTTGTAATTTCAAATATATTTCCTTTTAATTAAAGTAAACATTGGGCCTCCTGTGAAAGTTTTCTCATTATTTTTTGAAAAGTAAGGTGGGCAATGACAAATTTATTCATAAAGCCGGTTACTCTAAGTATACAAAGTAGATCACAAATTTTCCTTCTTTAACTTCAAAATGCTATTTCTTTACCCCTTGAAAAACACTGCCATGGAGACTGTTAGTTTAGCTTCTTTTTATTCTTCTATTGTCTTCCAAGTATAAGTCTATCGCTGTACAGCAGTCTCTTAACAGGTTATAGAGTTTCTTAACAGTTTCTTAAAAGGTTACAGCAAATAGCAGTGCCCACTCACAAAGATATATAAGGGTGAAACACAAATCCAGAGAATTAAAAACATACTGTCTGCTTTCAATGCTGTCCTTCATTCTAGAATTGAACATTGTGGCTGACTCTAGGTGTATACAGAGCCAGAATCTTCAACCTCTTGATTGGACTGAAATCCTGGAAAACACTTGGTACGGTGTTTGTCATAAAGTTCACCATCAGTCTAAGAACCAAAAACTGTACTAATCTTTAGGGAGAAATACTTAATGATTTAATGCAACTTCAGAAATAGAAGTTTCAATGTGATGATTGAAAAGATGATCCCTGATTAGAAGTTTTTTACTGACTCGATGGACATGAGTTTGAGTGAAATCCGGAAGTTGGTGACAGACAGGGAGGCCTGGTGTGCTGAGATTCATGGGGTTGCAAAGAGTCGGACACGACTGAGTGACTGAACTGAACTGAACTGAATTGCTTTAAGCTATTGTGTTAAGTTTCTGCTGTACAATGAAGTGAATCAGCTATTTATATAGATATATCCCCTCCTGCTTGGACGTCCCTCCCCCACCATGCATCCCTCTAGGTCACCACTGAGCACTGAGCTGAGCTCCCTAGAATCTAGAAATATGGAACAGATGAACCTAGTTCCAGGGCAGGAATAGAGACACAGACATAGAGAATGGATGTGAGGATACAGAGCGGGGAAGGGGATGGTGGAATAAATTTGGAGATTAGGTTTAACACAAATAAACTTCTAAGTCTAAAACAGAACTTTCTTTGATTAACTTCTTCTCCTTACCACTGCAGAACAAGCCCCATCCTCTTGCTGCTTCTATAGCACTTAAGGACATATTTGTAGAGGATTTTATATCTTTTACTATTTATTAGGGATCTTTACAACAACAAAATATCTCCTTTGGACTATATGTTCTTAAAATGCAGGGTATTTAATTCACCAGTGAACCTACAGTACTAACTAGCAAATTAGTTAGTACTGATTCAATTTCCTTGAGACAAAAAACATTTTTTCAGTTACTTCTGTATACCAGACTTTTCTAGTAATTGAACACTAGTGCGTCCCCTAAGCTCTTAAAAGAAAACAAGTGTTTAGAAAAAGGCAACTTATAAAATTTGAATTAGTAAATCACTGCTATTGTCACAAAACTTTAAAATCCACAGGAGGAATAAAGAAGCTTCTTTTCTGTTGTTAACTCAAGGGTTTCCAAATTTGTTTCACAACAGATGTCATGTTTTCATACTTTGTAGGCACATATGGATTACTTCAAAATAAACTTTCTATAAACCCTTGGGAGTCCCTGGTGGCTCAGTGGTAAAGAATTCGCCTGCCAACGCAGAAGATGCAGGAGATGTGGGATAGATCTCTGGGTTGGGAACGTTCCCTGGAGAGGGAAACTGAAACCAACTCCAGTATTCTTGCTGGAAAAATCCCAGGGAAAGAGGAGCCTTTGAGGTCCTCTGGGTCACAAAAGAGTCAGACAGGATTTAGCGACTAAATAACAATTATAAAGCCTTATCTTAATATGTTTCTCTGTCACATTTGTCATTAAGACTCAAAAGAGTTTTGTTCAGGTCTTAGGAGAGAGTTGTGTTCTGAAGATGGGTTTGCACACATGATCTGCTACCATGTCTTAAGATTTAGAGTACTGCCACTATGACAGATGATTATCTCTTCAGAGGACTGTTAGTAAAATGTAACTCTTACTTGGTAAAGTATAGCATATTAACCCATTATCCCTATTGATACTCAAGCACAAGTAAATGTGTTGTTGACATATTAAGAGGTTTTAGCTGTCCACTTTTGAAAGAAGAGAAAACTACAGCCCAAACTATTCACCACAAGACTGAGTATGTTTACAGGTATTATTTTGGTGAGGTCCATGTTGACAAAAAATATTCTGAGAGATTTAAAAACAAAATTTCAATTTCTCAGATTAGACCAGGTCAAACTTTCTCTAAGTACAACTGCTTAAACATATTTAATCTAAATTATTATTTTAAACAAGACCTCTAAAAGTGACCCAGGCAAATCCCTCTTATTCAAATTTTGAGTCTAATAGATATTATGTTTCTGATGATAAATTGCCCTGAATCAACTATAGAGTAGATGACAGAGCTAGGCCCTGATGACTACACAAATGAGATCCATATGTGATGAACTAAGTATTTTAGATCATTATGTGAATGTCTGAATAAGAGGGTGAGATATATGTAAGCTTGCTTCAAAGTGATCCAAATATAATATCACAAGGGCTAAATATTCCTAGGACTGTCAGATTAAAAAAATGGAATTGTTCAGTCCAACAGTTAGGAAAAAGATTTAAAAAGGAATAGTTTTCACTGGCTAAAGGAAACATGTAATGTGACTAATGAGCTACTATGTAGATGTCCTTCAGGTAAATGGAAGATGAGCTATTAAGTCATAGTGTGTCTTGGATGACTCATTTCTCAGGACTGCTCATTGTCTACCTCCAATTAAAACTCACATGGATTGCTGTAAAAAGCCCCATTCTTAATCCGTTTGCTGAAAGACAGACATGTCTCTAAAATCTACCTGTGGCATTGACCATCTGTGAGGTTTGTGCAAATCCTTAACTTCCCCAAGCTTTAGTTTCCTCAACTGTAAAATGATGAAAAGAACTTATGCTCTGAAGTCGTAAGAGAATAAAATCGTGACGAGTTATAGCACTTAGCACAATGCTAAGATCCAAGACAATTACTTTTTTCAAAAATGATGACAACTGCTACTTTCATCATTATCATTATGACTTGATCATAACTTGGCTACCTAAGAATATTTCCCTGCTGAAGGGTAAGGCAATGACTGGAAAACATTCGTATCTATTACTCTTGTTCTCCTCATTGACAATACTGGAACTTTATATTTCAACCTCTTCTAGGCTTAACTAATATGAGTTATCTTTTCTTTGCTGATTTTATTTATTTGGGGATATGCTCACAAAAACATAAGTATCTGATCTTTCAATGGTATGACTATTGACTACCTGACTGAAATATTCTGATTTACTAAATCGAGTCGGGCCTAGGTTTCAGTTCCTTATAAATGGAATTTATGTTGGTCTGTGCTTCATTGTACCCCATTCCCACAGGCTTCAAAAGAATAACTGAACATAGGAAAATGTGTATGAGAGATAAGACCATATTTTCTAATGTCCTTTCCATTGTTAAAAGTTCCGTTTAATATTATTCAGCAATTTACTGAATTTTAAATTTAAATTTATATAAGATTCTTCTGTACAATCTCAATGCTATATTGCAGTCTTTCTTTTATTATATACATATATATATGTATTTTATTACACACACACACACACACACACACACATATATATGATTCTCTTGGATGGGAAAACATAAAACATCACACCTGATTTCTACGACAGGCAGTGCTTCAAAGTGATGTTCAAATGTGATCATACAAACAAATATTCATTTCAATCATTTTTTTTCAATTCTGTCTTCCCTTCATGTTGATAACAGTTCCATTTTCAAACATTCCTTTCGGTCATGCACTAATGCGTTCTGGAGTAGATAGCAACTTTTTGTAAAGTGTGATTCATTTAATTCTGTTGGTAGTAATTCTACTGCATCTAGATACCTAGCTGTCTTTCCACTAGATCTCCCCTGCTGAGAGTAAAATCCTTAAAATCCTACTATTCAAATTCTTCAAAATTAAAGATCTTAGATATTAGGTATTTTATGCATTTTAGCACTACTTTACGGTCACACAACTATGAAACTTCTGAGATTAGATAATAAACTAAGAAAACTAGTGAGACTAGAAAAAAATTGGATATTAAAAGTAAAGCATTTATACAGCTGCCTGACACCAACAGGTGTTGTTGCTATCGGTTCTGTTTTTGTTGCTGTTGTTACATTGAGTTAGCAGAGAGAAACAAAACTATAATCCAGGCCTGTGCTGGCAGTGTCTTTAGGTCTAAAGCTTGGCTAAAATGAAAAACTCCCTGAAAATTATGTTCATTCACAGATTTAAAAAGACCAAAATATTTTTTTTTAATGAAGTTGTTTTGGTTTTATTCATTTTTAATCATTACCATAAATTAACTATGTTGAAGTAGTAATAATTTATTAAAGCCTGAAGTATAACTTCTCATATAACAAAGCATAAATAAATGAAATCCAAAGATAACCAAGACATGAGAAAATGACGCATTCCAGTACGTGCACTGACATGTGCAGACCTGCTTCACTGAAACTATATCCTAGGAAAATACAAAACCTCTTTGTTAACAACATTTTGCAGAGATAGTTTAGAGGGAGCAGTAATAGGTCTATACTTCCACTGTGTTCACAATCCAGTCCTGATTCTGGAAATTATGCTTCCTTTCTTCAATGTTGTTCTTAGTAGACTTAAGCTCAACATGTTTTAAAAACATGAAAACTATAAAACCTTAAAACAAGGATCTTTAAGTAAAACCTTTGTCTTTTCACAGAAACCTACATCCAGTTTGCTAGATTCTCCCAGATGACAGACAGAATTATACAATAACATGCAGGGCTCACCAAAATTCAAGACTCATTCAGAATAAAGTATTAGAGTATTTGAGTGGCGATGTTAACAATGCTTAAACACAAGCATCTGAAGAACAACCATAATCAAAATATGAAGCAAGATGATGATAATGACTGTGAGAGCAAATTAGTTTATGAAGCCATTCTCTATTTGATGACTAGCTTTGAACTAGTTACAGATAAACAGTGGAAAGACCAAAAGAAGAACATTTCAGCAGTTTGCATGATGATCCCCTATAATCTTCCTTAATACTGTCACGGCTATATTAGAGACAGTCAATAAACATGTTCTTTAATAATTTTTAGCAATTTCTTTTAGACCTCTTTTAGGTAGGAGGAAGAGGCTGCACAATTCTCTTGCCAAGGCTAAGGTACTGTCTCATGCTTTCTTGAGGTAAAATATGTCTTGCTTCTGAAACTGTAATCTTCTGGAACCTCCCTGGAATATATCCTGACTTATCCCAGACTCCTAAATCAGAGAGTCTATGTTGCTGTTGTTCAATTGCTCAGGGATGTCCAACTCTTTGTGATCCCATGGACTGCAACACATCAAGTTTCCCTGTGCTTCACCATCTTCCAGCGTTTGCCCAAGTTCATGTTCACTGCATCCATGATGTCGTCCAGCAATCTCATCCTCTCATGCCCTCTTCTCCTTCTGCCCACAATCTATCCCAGCATCAGGGACTTTTCCAATGAGTCATCTGTTCGAATCAGATGACCAAAATACTGGAGCTTCAGCTTCAGCATTAGTCCTTTCAGTGAATATTCAGGGCCAATCTCCTTGTTGTCCAAGGGACTTTCAGGAGTCTTCTCCAGCACCTCAGTTTGAAGGAATTGATTATCTGGTGCTCTGCCTTCTTTACAGTCTGGCTCTCACAACTGTATGTGACCTCTGGAAGACCATAGCCTTGATTATACAGACCTGTGTCAGCAGAATATAATGTCTCTGCTTTTCAACATACTGTCTATCCAGCATCAGGGACTTTTCCAATGAGTCATCTGTTCGAATCAGATGACCAAAATACTGGAGCTTCAGCTTCAGCATTAGTCCTTTCAGTGAATATTCAGGGCCAATCTCCTTGTTGTCCAAGGGACTTTCAGGAGTCTTCTCCAGCACCTCAGTTTGAAGGAATTGATTATCTGGTGCTCTGCCTTCTTTACAGTCTGGCTCTCACAACTGTATGTGACCTCTGGAAGACCATAGCCTTGATTATACAGACCTGTGTCAGCAGAATATAATGTCTCTGCTTTTCAACATACTGTCTAGGTTTGTCATGAATTTCCTGCCAAGAAGCAACTGTCTTCTGATTTCATGGCTGCAGTCATCATCCACAGTAATTTTGGAGCACAAGAAGAGGAAATCTGTCACTACTTCCACCTTTTCCCCACCTATTTTCCATGCAGTCATGGGGCAGGATGTCATAATCTTAGATTTTTTAATATGTAGTCTTAAACTGGCTCTTTCACGCTCCTCCTTCACCCTCTTCAAGAGGCTCTTTAGTTCCTCTTTGCTTTCTGCCATTAGGGTGGTATCATCCGCATATCTGCGGTTGTTGTTTCTTCTGCCTGTCTTGATTCTAGCTTGTAACTCATACAGCCTAGAATTTCTCACGATGTGTTCAGTGTACAGGTTAAACAAACAGAGTCTGTGTACCTAGTCAAATTCTCACTCAATTAAAACAGTTAAAGTAGTGGAGGATGGGTGGTTCCCTTGCCAGAGCTGGAAGCCAGGAAAGAGAAAGGGAAGGAGAAGATCAGAAAGAGAAATAGAGAGAGAGACAAAGAGACATAGACAGAGATAGGTGTTTAAAGCCCACACTAAAATCAAGTGAATTCAGATTTCTCCATGATGATTTATGGAAAGGATAATACATCTTCAAGTAGCTATTTATCTGTGTGAGGCCAACTTGTAAGTATAGAATGTTATAATGGAAAAAATAGCTCTTTTATATTTTTCTTCAAAATATTCAAAGGGCTTTAACAGTTATGACTAAAGTAACAAAGAACATAGACTTTAGCTTTAGACACCCCACCATTCTGATTCCATCAATGACTAGCTGACCAGCCGACAGAATTCTCTTGCCTTAACCTAAGCAATATCTCATTTGTACATTGTATATATTAATTTAATTAGGCAAAACAGATTAAACATGATAATATCTAACATGTAAGTGATGTTTAATTATTCTGTTAGTATTTGTTATTTTATTCATTAACAAAGTATGATGGATTAAAGACTTCTCAGTCACTTCATCTCAAAGAATCATTTCCCCTTCATTTCCATTTTATTTTCCAAGTTAGTAGACCCTTAATGGATACAAAGTGCTAAGTAGCCAACATTTCAAAAATAATTCCTGGAATATGTCATTTAAAAAGCCCAAAGATAAAGAGTTTCTTTATGGGAGGGAAATTACTTTCTCAGGGATAAAAGGCAGGATTTTGATGTAATTAAACAGAGCCTCTAGTACACCATAAATATTAAATACCAAAGGATTTTTTTCTTTCTTCAGATGCAACATGAAAATAACTTTGAGCAGCAACATAAAGTCATTTTTCAATAAGCCAAGATAAAACATTCTTTTAACTTCGTTATAGCAACTGGTGAATTCAACCTTCTTAATGGATTTTTAAGAAAAAAAATAGAAATCAGCTCAAATAATTAAACTTAGGGTTTTTCTGGTAGTTCAGATGGTAAAGAATCTGCCTCCAATGCAGGAGATCTGGGCTCGATCCTCAGGTCAGGAAGATCCCCTAGAGAAAGGAAGGGCAATGCACTCCACTATTCTTGCCTGAAGAATTCCATGGATAGAGGAGCCTGGTAGGCTACCATGGGGTCATGTGGGGTCCATGGGGTCACAAAAAATCAGACATGATTGAGTGTCTAGTACACACACACACACACTTATGCAAGGGACATAACTGACGTGCTCACGTTGAAATTTTCAGAGTCAATACACATGTAAGAAAAAATAAGTGAGACTGAATAAACAGGATAAAATTTTTACATGAAAACTATGTAGAATTTTTAAACAGTAGCAATAATTCTTTGGACAGACAACTGATTTTTTCAACTATTTCATTTATATGGTTCAACATAGAACACTGAAACATAAATTTAAAAAATAATGTACTTTGTAGGGAGGATTACAAAATAATATACATGGTAACAAGAAATTATCAAGCCCCAGAAAGAAGTCATATGGAGAATTTGGGGGTCGCAGAATTTCATATTCACAGAAAAACTACTCACACTTCACAAAAATAGCTTTAGGTTTTGCATTAATTTCCATAATTGAATGGTAAGAAAAGTAGCATGCATTAAGTATATATAAGGGCCAGGTGTTTTTAATCTGTTAATCTTCACAACAGGACTTCCAGATTGGTTATTTTTCCAATTCAAATGAAACATACTATCATAAAGAATTTTCAACAGCTCAGTCAAGGTCATATAACTAGCAATGTGGAAGACTAGGATTTAAACCCAGGTGGATCAGTCTCTATCTTAGGTCAGTTACCCCAAAAGTAAAGCCTACAAGGCCTCCTTTGGACAACTGATGTATCTCAATGAGTGAGTACTTTCAAAAGAAGGTGAGAACAAAAATGTTCAGCAAATAAGTGGTACAAGAAGAACACAGCTTCTCATGGTTCCTAGGGAAGCTTGGAGCATGCATTGCACCAGAGGTAGACCCACATGGTTGCTAACTGTGGCGACTGAGGATAGGGCACCCAAGGCTGGGAAAAATGGAGGGAGAGGAAGTCTAATTAGGCATGGGGGTGGGAGTGAAATGGGGGAGAAAATTGATAGGAATAGAGAGATAGACTTCATTAGGGCAGGTTAGGGATGGGAAAAGGTGTTGAAAGAGAGGATGAATAAAGCATAGAATTAGGTGAAAATCTCACTAAGGCCATTTTTCTGTTATTTTTTAGGTTATTCGTTAGCTGTCAGTACCACCAAAAGCAGTTGGTACCATGAAAGGCAACAGGCAAATGGGCCACTCCTAGTGAAGCTAGCCTAGGCACCAAAAAGGTCTACTGCAGCCTCTAAATTCATTACAATAGTTATCTTTTCATATGAATATTTCACACGCTGGGAGGCTGGCTATCAGACCAAACTAATATCCTGTCAACTCCCTAGAATATAAGACTCTCTATGTTATTTTTCTTGCTTCCTACATTCTAATTTTCTCCTTCTCTTATGGAGGTTGGAAATTAACCATGAAAAATTTCTGGCCAATTGATTTCTCACCTCAACACAGGAAAGACTATAAAGTTACTATACAATTTTATACAAGGTGGAGGATGGAGCACACATGGGCACATATGTGTGTATGAGCATGTGTCTGTGTATGCATGTGTGTATATGTATGTGTGTGTGCAGTGCCTGCTCAAAGGCAGATCTATCTCGTTCATTTGTGATTTCAATGAAGTATCTGACTCTATTTGAAAATTATAAAAAGCATTTGTAGACAGTGATAATACCTTAGTAATAATACATTATTTATACATAAATTCTTAATGTAAAATTTGCTTGAGTACACAATTCACATAAAATTCACTTATGTGACAATTTTCATTCAAATATTTTAGTATGGAAGATGGGCAAATGGCCCATCTATTTTCACTCACTTTTTACAATTCTGCTTAGAAGCTATCACTTTGAAATTATTATTATTATTAATTATAGTGCCTTTATACATAGCAGTTTTCTTTCTGAGATTTATTTTCTTAAACAACATTTTTCCCTGGATACATTTAAGTGTTGAAAACCACAGAAGAGTCATTTAGTTCTGTGTCACCTTCTACAACTCTCTCCTCTCTATTCCCAGCAGTGGGGAAATTCACTCTTCTGTTTGGACATTTGGTCTCCTTCAGTTCCACATTCTTCTACCCCATTCTCAATTCTCCTGAGATATAGAGACAGTTTTATTTGTTTAGAGTCACTCAGCTATGAGGCAAACTCACTTATTCTGAATTCATTCTTCTCGTGTTACGGTACTCTCAGTTTCACTATGATGAGGAATAAGGGACTCATCACCACCAACTATTTATGTCCCTCTTTCTGCTACTTTATATTGTATGTTCTTTTTATAGCAAGAATAAAACAAACAAAACAAAACAAAAAAACAGAAAACAGTCACAGACTGCATTTCCCCCCGATAATCCAGTCTCTTCCACAAACTCTACTTCAACGCCTGTGAGGCACTGTGGGCATCTGTTTACAGTCTCTGAGCTCATCACTCATCTTTAAAACATTGTTTTCCGAAGGTCTTTTTTGTTTGTTTGTTTTGCTTTTTCCAGATGCACTTCTTATTACAACAGAGAATCCTGACTATGCATGCAGAATGTACTATACTTGAAAACATCAGAACACTAAATCGGTTCCATTCTCACTTTGCCCTCCACTTAACATTCTGTCTAGCAACTCTTATTTTCCCAGCCTATCACCCTTTCATCACTTCTTTGGGATAAATACTCAGTACATTCATTGTTTAAAAGGTTTTGGGTAGACAAAAGCTGTTGATTTCCTGAAAGAACAATTGACACATTTCTACCACAATTTAGCCTTTGCTTAGGACAAATGGGATTCATTGACTGATTTTTCATGGTACAATCTAAGCTTTGGAATCAGAGTCTAGGGTCCAAATCTTGGCCCTGCAACTTACTATAGCTGTAAGGGATGATGGATAGAGACAAGTCACAGATGAAACGCTGTTTTGTGGTACACAGGTCCTGAGCATATTAAGAAAAATAATAATCTTTACACTTCCAATTCTTTAAACCGTCAAAGCAGAACATAATTTAAAGTAGCTACTGATAAATTTATGTTTTCCAAATGTCTTAAAGTACTCTAAAACACAGCTGTTGGCCTGGGACAAATCTCATTCATTTCTTTCTCTTACTTGCTACATTGATTATAAAAATAAAATGTTACCAATGATTACTACAGGATCATGACTAATTATCTTATGACTTCTTATGACTCTGTATAGACTTTCTGTTACTGAGTCCAAGCTCACTTTGTTCACTGTATGACAGGCCAATAAATTAAGGAGATGAGGTACTGAGGCAAAGAATATGACTTTACTCAGAAAGCCAACTGACTGAAACATGCCAAACTAATGTCTCAAAATAACCATTTTGTCAGTGTCTGGATGCCAGTTTCTTTTATACAGCAAAGACGGTGAGGTGGGGGTAGGTGAGAAAACAAGGTAAAAAGCCCATTAATCTCACAAATATAACCTGGAATAGACAGTCTTGGCGAGTGCAGTGAAAGTGAAAGTTCCAGCGAATCTTTCCAACCCAGGAATTTAACCAGGGTCTCCTATATTGCAGCAGATTCTTTACCAACTGAGCTATCAGGGAATCCTTGGCGAGAGGGATGTTAATTTCTCCCTGCCTTTAGACATCCACAAGAGGACAGGATTCTGAACAAAGGCACCTTTGGTTTAATATTCAGGCAGAGGGGCAGGGTTCCTGAGGCAGGCCATTACATATAAACAGTATCCTTTTAGTGAACAAAAACAACAGGAAGCAAAGTTTAAAGTAACAGATTCAACATGGAGTCATAATTGGCTCTTCTATGCAACATTTCTTTCTTGTATAGATGCTTCCAGTTCAGTTCAGTTCAGTCACTCAGTCGTGTCCATCTTTGTGACCCCATGAATTGCAGCACGCCAGGCCTCCCTGTCCATCACCAACTCCCAGAGTTCATTCAAACTCATGTCCATCGAGTCCGTGATGCCATCCAGCCATCTCATCCTCGGTCGTCCCTTTCTCCTCCTGCCCCCAATCCCTCCCAGCATCAGAGTCTTTTCCA
>SJYX01019504.1:335081-351390 GCA_006410675.1 Oreotragus oreotragus
AAAAAAAAAAAGTACAAAGGAAAACAACAAGGCAAAGAGTCAAGCACATATTTGAATATTTGTTACGTGTAAAGTGCAATATGAAGCCATAAAATACATGTGAACCTTGCCTTTAAAAGGGTCACCTTCAGAACAGATGCACTAAGTTTAAGGCTGGACCATTTACTGACATTACTTTATTGTTAGTAAATATTTAGGGGTCACATAAAAATAATTAATTATAAGTACCTCTATTTTTAAGCTCAAATTATTCCCAAGTTTGGTTCCCATCTCTTAGCCAAAATTCCAGTGATGTAAGCTTTTACCTTACATATAAACCAAAAGAGAAAATTTACCATTATCTGTTTTGCTTTGATTTTAATTTCTAGTGAGAGATACCCATCTTCTACTCTTTTGTGCTCAAAATAGGAAAACATTTTAGAATAATGGGAACCGTTTACCTAGCAGAGAATTTGAGAAGCAAACAGGAATGAAGACAAAGTGAATATAACAGAGCTTCCAATATTCATTTTCCATTTGTCTCCTATTAAGAAAAAGACTGATTTGGACCTGAATGTATCACTGAAGCAAAGGGACTGAAAATCTCAGCCTACCTTTTAACTGGGTAGTGAGTCTTGGTTGCTTAGTCGTGTCCAACTCTTTGCAAACCCATGGACTGTAGCCCACCAGGCCTCTCTGTCCATGAAATTCTCCAAGCAAGACTGCTGGAGTGGGTTGCAATTCCCTTCTCCAGGGGAATCTTCTTGACCAAAGATCAAACCTGGGTCTCCTGCAATCTGAGACCCCAGGGAAGCATAGCTATTCTACTATTCTACTATGGCTAGCAAAATATTTGGAAAAGGAGGATGGCGTGCCCCTATCCCATGCTGCTGTTCAAAAGGATGACCTGAGCGCTCTTGGATCATAAAGGCCAGGCTCAGAGAGCAGAGAGCTGGAAGAAGCCTGCGTCCCGCTGACAGGGCCAACAGGTCCATTAGGCTTATTAGGCACAGTGCTTTCATGACACTTTTGGGGGCCCATAAACATTTTAAAATTCTTTTAAAATAAAAAAAAATAAGCGAACTTTAAGGCTTAAGTATATACAGTATTAATATATCATCTTTATATCAACAGTCACAAAACATTATATGTATCTTTGATGGCGGTATGAGCTGATGAAGGTAAGCATACTCCAGGTCCAGAAGATTTACAAGGCAGGCCTGCTTGATGTCCATGAGAATCAACTGGCCCTGCATTTCCTCCTAGAAGTATATCCCAGATGACAGGAGGATGAACTTCTATTTTGCTTAAGCCACTATTACTTGGAATTTTCTGATACATACCAAGAAATTGAATCTTAACTGACTAAAGAGGTAGGTACTCACATTGACTTATAAAAGGTACACAATTAATACAGGGCCAAAATCATGTATGACCAAACATGTCAAATAATGCATATGGTCCACTGCCTTTAACACTACCAGGCTAATGGCATTTGCTTCATCTTTTAATAGCTGTGTTATGGATGCATGTCTGTGTTCCTCCAAAATTTGTATGTTGAAACCCTAATCTTCACAGGGACGGAATTAAGAGGTAGGGCCTTTGGGAAGTAATTATATCATGAGGGTAGAGTCCATTGTGCTCTTATAAGCAGATACACAAGACAGTGATTCCTGCCTAATCCACCATGGAGGGGTACAAAGAGAAGACCACAGTCCGCAGACCAAGAAAAGTGCTCTCATTAGACACTGAATATGTCAGCATAGTAATTTTCGGCTTTTCAGCCTCTAGAACTGCGCGGAGAAAATGTGTGTGGCTTGAGCCACCGGATCTATGCTCTTCTGTTACAGGAGGAGCCAAAGCAGACCCAAACAAAGCAATTCTCCGTCCGGTACACTCCAGCCTTCTAGGTCCCGAGGCAAGGCTGGTGTTGGGAAGGTGAAACGCAGCCCTGGCTCTGGGCCACCTACCTGACATTTCTAACAGTCTCTTTACCTATAAAAAGGAGTCATTACTAATTGCTACACAGGATAATGTGAAAAGATACGAGCATGTCTAAAAATTCAAGTTTAAGTACTATAAAAATGTCAGACACGCTTGTCTCCCTTACGTCATGTCTTCTTCCCGACAAGTCTGTCCTTTAAGATTCTTTTAAGTAAGGGCACATAGGGGAAATGGGTACATTATTAAAATTTCAGGTCCAGTTCCACTTAGGAGGGACAAGACATGTAGGAATCACTGTAGTGATGAATGGGATCAAGGTTTGTTTGATTTACAAACAAAGTATACTTTCAAGGATAAGTCCCCCCCAAAAAACTGTTAAATAGCATGCATGCATGCATACATATATATGATATAGACTATAAAGTATATGTGCATGAGCATACATACATATATCTCTTTGGTAATTATTTTGGTATGAAGTGAAGCCAGATTATTTTAGACATCAATTTTCAGATGTGTCAGTCCAAGTGGGTTAAATCTAGAAGAGAGATAACTGTACTATACTTCACGCTTCGCAGTGCCATCTTCTGCCTATCAGTGGAAGTGCAGTTCCAGTAAAACTGCCGCACTGTTTTAACTTCCTAGGGAAAATCTGACTGCCATTATTATCACTATTATTATTTAAGATAGATTGAGTTCAAATAATGAGTCAGACACCCTGGCTCATGAATCCACATTGCATGTATGTGGATACATACTCTAGTCTCATGTGATTCTCAGCAGCTCCTTTGTTTTTGAACTGCCTTCAATGCCTGACATCATAGATTTTAGTGTTAATGTTCACTGTATAAGGCCCAGACCTTGAAGCTATGCCTATTAAATCATTGGCTCAAATTTTACCTCTCCTTTAGTAATTTTGTGATTTTAGATATATTAACTTCTCTAATCCTCAATGTCCTAATCCATAAAGTACTTTTATTAAGTATAAAAGAGCATTAATTAAAGTAATCCTAAAGAAATGTATAGTACAGTTCTTACACATAGAAATCTAACAATAACTTTTAACTACTATTATAATCTTAAAAATTAAATTATGACTCCAGGCAGTAAGACAACTTCCCCAGGATCGCACAGGTAGAAAGGACTAAGCTGAGGTTAGGGCCGGTCAGTGTGATTCCCACCATAGGTTTCTATGCTCCACAGTTGAAGCCTGGAAGCCATCTGGAGCCAAACAGTAGGAAACTACAGGTCGATGGTGTGACTCTGAAAAACGACATCCACAAATAAAGACAGTATTATACAAATACATGATTATTTTTCTTTCACAATAAAAAACAAAATAAAATGAACATTACTTTTTGTAAGAACTATAAAGAAAGGATCTTTTGTCATATTTAGTTGTGAGCTTAGACGGAGCGTGAGAAGGAGTCACATATTTATAACTTCTCAATGTGTAAATCAGAACACAAGCTATTGCAGATTTAGGATCATTCCAGTGTTGTACGTTACACACTAGGAGGCGCTACAGCACAGTGATGGGCTAAAGGGCTAGTTGGTGATTGACTTTAGGCTCCACTACCTACTGGAATGAGGGAGACCCAGGTTCGATCCCTGGGTTGGGAAGATCCCCCGGAGAAGGAAATGGCACCCCACTCCAGTACTCTTGCTTGGAGAATCTCATGGAGGTAGAAGCCTGGTAGGCTACAGTCCATGGGGTCGCAAAGAGTTGGACATGACTGAGCGACTTCACTTCACCTAGGAGCCTAGGGCTTCCCTTGTAGCTCAGCTGGTAAAGAATCCACCCGCAATGTGGGAGACCTGAGTGTGATCCCTGGTTTGGGAAGATCCCCTGGGGAAGGGAAAGGCTACCCACTCCAGTATTCTGGCCTGGAGAATTCCATGAACTGACTGTATAGTCCATGGGGTTGCTAAGGGTCGGTCATGACTGAGCGACTTTCATTTCACTTCACCTGGGAGCCTGGGGCTTCCCTGGTAGCTCAGCTGCTAAAGAATCCAACTGCAAAGCAGAAGGATCCCCATAGACAGAGAAGCCTGGCAGGGCGTCACAGCGGACAGGGCTGAGCGACGAGCACCTGGGAGCCTAGCGGGCTACAGTCCATGAGGTTGCAGAGTCGGACAGGAAGTGGGAAGTGTTAGTCATCAGCTGTGTCCGGCTCTTTGTGAACCCATGGACTATAGCCCTCCAGGCTCTTCTGTCCATGGAATTCTCCAGGCAAGAATACTGGACTAGGTTGCCATTTATTTCTTCAGGGGATCTTCCTGACCCAGGGATGGAACTCAGGTCTCTTGCACTATAGGGCAGATTTTTTACCATCTGAGCCACAGAGGAGCAGGAGGGAGCGACTAACACTTTCACTTTTCCCTTTCACTTACCACTTTATAGCCGAGGACTAGTAGTCTAACCCCTGCATTGCCTTAGTTTCCACAGAGATAAAAGGGAACCAACAGTAGCAACCACCTCACAAGTGAATCTTTTGTGAGGATTAACCTAGTTTAAGACATTACCTGTTAGCTCTTCACTATTATCAAATCATCTTTCAATTTCTTTATTACTCCAGAAGAACTAATACTATAGAGAAGATGAGAACTAAGACAGTATGAATGACACAGTTGCCTATTCTATTTAATATAGAAAATGAATTGAATCAATTTGATTTTCCACATCAGTCCAAACCAACTGCTGCTAATGAAGTGAGGGGGATCAACAGTTTCATTTTTACCAGGCTAAATATTCTTCCTACTTGGTCTAAAAACTCAAATTACCTGCCCCAAGTAGAAGAGCAACAGGCATTTATATAGCCTCAAGTACAGATCTTAGTTTTCATCGCCTCTTTATCATATACCATGAACTGATGAATGTGAAGAAGGATGTTGAGGTAAGTTTTCATTCTTTTCAGTGTTATCTATAAGATTTCACCTCACTGTCAAGTACTTTCTAAATAGAGTTACCCCTTGATAAATCCATGTCATATAGTTTTATATCATTCAGTTTATTTGAGGATTTTCTCAGTCCTCTGTAGAAAAGCACAGGAGGCAGAGAATTATTTTCATGTAAACTTGACTGATAAATGCAGCCTGGTATGTGACAAGATACTCATCTATTAAATTTATTTACCTACATGTGAAAATAGGTGTGATTTCTGTCAAAGCAGCACTGTCTTTCCATCTTTCTGACTTTAGCTGCAATGTCCACATTAAGCAAGTGTGCAAGGTATCAGTGTTGTAGATGCTACAGTTTCAAATATTGGTTTTCAAACTTTCCTGTGTATAGAAAGCATCCAAATCCCACATTCAAATGAAAATTCCTTGGCCCTTTCTTCAGAAAATCTAATCTGTCTGCAGTAGGAACAAGGAAGTAGACTTTTTTTAAACGTGTCCCTGGGGATTCTGACTTAGGTACACTGAGGAATGTACTTCGAGAAATATTGGTCTGACACACATATGTTTTCTACAATAGAAGTCCTGAAATTAACTTGCAAATTGTGTACTTATAATGACGGTTTCAATTTATCGAGTTTAAAACTAACAAATTTATTTGGCTCCTTTAAGAATGTTTTCAGTATAGCCTGTCCCACGTCATGCAAACAAGCAGCTACTTGCCAGCGCAGTTTAGTTTCAGCAATTCTTAGTTTTAAGTTATTTTTTCTTCAGTGTGAATTTATACAGAGATTAGACGTTATGGGTATTGCTATAGTTTAATTCATAAAATGATTCTCAGAAATGATGAGCTAAGATCTAGGAAATTATGGACTAAGTTGCCCAAAACTCCTCCTCTGTAGTGATAAAACAGCTACAGGTATAATGTGTTACAAGAATGTAAGGGCTGAGTGACAGAGAGTAAGCATCTGGCACACTGCAATTAGTCCTCAACATTGCTGGCTGAATCTGTGATTCAAATGTTGTATACAATACCAAAAGAAATAAAGACATAGATAAGGGATTCAATAGTTTTCTAAATTGTAGTGTCAGGAAAAAAATTGTCTGCCTCCATTTTTATATGAACTTTTCTTTGTAGAATGAGCTCACATCTCACTTTGTGGCCTCTGAAGATGTTCTCAACATTATAAAGCTTACTCAACCATATCTGCTTCTTGACAACATGCCGCTTCAATTTTTCATGCATCTCCTTATTTCCTTTATAATTCAAAGGATCCCCCCTCTACTTCCCAGTCCCACCTTTCCTGTCTGATACTAAGGACTTAATTTACTGCAAAGACCTGCACTGAATGACTGCTAGCACAAGGAAAGACAAAGTTAAAAAGAAAATGACAGAAAGCAAAAAAAAAAAAAAAGGAAAGCTCGTGATAACAGACTTTCTTCTCTACTCCTACCATCTCTGCTCATGCACACAACATTCAAAGTGACCTAGTGTATTAGGTTTCTCATTTCCTTCTGCCGTCCCAGCCCTTCTCCACCAGATCAAGACGAACCGTACCCCATTGTGAGACTGCTTAATTTTAAAACTGAGAATCCTCAACTTGTCCAAAGGCTTGTTTGTATTTATGCTGTCCTACTTTAAGATATATCTTTTGATCCTGGAATCTTAAACTTGAAAAACAAACCTTCTTTAAAGGCATTTGTGTGATACAGTAATATAATGTCAATAACTATATTTAACATTTAACTAGATTAGCAACATTATTAACAACACAATTTGGAGCTGTCAAATTCAGAATAGAAGCTAGATCATCATACTCGTTTTCCATACTATTTTTCTCGAGGGTGTTGTACATCAGTGTTTAAATCAGTGTTCCAATCTGGAACTGATTAGGGTGATTTAGAATTGACTTTCACATTGGCCTCAAATCATCCACACGAGCTGGAGAAATGCATTCTCCATTCAGGTGTATTTGTTTGTTTGCTTTTCTTCTATAATAAGGGAGGACATGGCTGAGTTCCAAAATCTGTTCACCAACACTTTTGAGATGGTAGGATGACATCATCGACACAATGTACATAAGTTTGAGCAAACTCTGCAAAATAATGAAGGACAGAGAAACCTGGTGTGCTACAGTCCATGGGTTCACAAAAAGTCAGACATGACTTAATGACTGAACATCAAAACTTTTGTCTTACAAGGCAAACCATTCAATATCACAGTTATCCAAGTCTATGCCCCAAACAGTAATGCTGAAGAAGCTGAACGGTTTTATGAAGACCTACAAGACCTTGTAGAACTAACACCCAAAAAAGATGTCCTTTTCATTCTAGGGGACTGGAATGCAAAAGTAGGAAGTCAAGAAACACCTGGAGTAACAGGCAAATTTGGCCTTGGAATGTGGAATGAAGCAGGGCAAAGGCTAATAGAATTTTGCCAAGAAAATGCACTGGTCATAGCAAACACCCTCTTCCAACAACACAAGAGAAGACTCTATACATGGACATCACCAGATGCTCAACACCAAAATCAGATTGATTATATTCTTTGCAGCCAAAGATGGAGAAGCTCTATACAGTCAACAAAAACAAGACCAGGAGCTGACTGTGGCTCAGATCATGAACTCCTTATTGCGAAATTCAGACTCAAATTGAAGAAAGTAGGGAAAACTGCTAGACCATTCAGGTATGACCTAAATCAAATCCTTTATGATTATACAGTGGAAGTGGAAAATGGATTTAAGGGACTAGATCTGATAGATAGAGTGCCTGATGAACTATGGAATGAGGTTCATGACATTGTACAGGAGACAGGGATCAAGACCATCCCCATGGAAAAGAAATGCAAAAAAGCAAAATGGCTGNAATTGAAGAAAGTAGGGAAAACTGCTAGACCATTCAGGTATGACCTAAATCAAATCCTTTATGATTATACAGTGGAAGTGGAAAATGGATTTAAGGGACTAGATCTGATAGATAGAGTGCCTGATGAACTATGGAATGAGGTTCATGACATTGTACAGGAGACAGGGATATGCAGATGACACCACCCTTATGGCAGAAAGTGAGGAGGAACTAAAAAGCCTCTTGATGAAAGTGAAAGAGGAGAGTGAAAAAGTTGGCTTAAAGCTCAACATTCAGAGAAGATCATGGCATCTGGTCCCATCCCTTCATGGGAAATAGACGGGGAAACAGTGGAAACAGTGTCAGACTTTATTTTTGGGGTCTCCAAAATCACTGCAATCATGGTGATTGCAGCCATGAAATTAAAAGACGCATACTCCTTGGAAGAAAAGTTATGAGCAACCTAGATAGTATATTCAAAAGCAGAGATATTACTTTGGCGACTAAAGTCCATCTGGTCAAGGATATGGTTTTTCCTGTGGTCATTTATGGATGTGAGAGTTGGACTGTGAAGAAGGCTGAGAGGTGAAAAATTGATGCCTTTGACCTGTGGTGTTGGAGAAGACTCTTGTGAGTCCCTTGGACTGCAAGGAGATCCAACCAGTCCATTCTGAAGATCAGCCCTGGGATTTCTTTGGAAGGAATGATGCTAAAGCTGAAACTCCAGTACTTTGGCCACCTCATGAGAAGAGCTGACTCATTGGAAAAGACTCTGATGCTGGGAGGGATTGGGGGCAGGAGGAGAAGGGGATGACTGAGGATGAGATGGCTGGATGGCATCACGGACTCGATGGACATGAGTCTGGGTGAACTCCGGGAGTTGGTGACGGAAAGGGAGGCCTGGCGTGCTGTGATTCATGGGGTCGCAAAGAGTCGGACATGACTGAGTGACTGAACTGAACTGAACTGAACACCAAGTAAAAGTTTTTATTAAAGACTATTCTTTCTGACATCCAAGTACATTCTGTTAGGGTAAAATCTCTCTGATCCTTTCAATCAAATTTTGTAAGAGTGGTAATATATTGAGTTGTATTTCTCGGTGCTAGACATTACTTTTTATGTACATTAGTTTATTTGATCCTCTTGACAAATCTATAAGAAAGGCAATGTTATTGCCTCTTCATTGATGAGAAAAATGTGGCTGTGTTAGTCATTCAGTCATGTCCGACTCTCTGCAATTCCATGGACTGCAGCCTGCCAGGTTCCTCTGTCCATGGAATTCTCCAGACAAGAATACTGGAATGGGTAGCCATGCTCTTCTCCAGGGGATCTTCCCAACCCAGGGTCTCCTGCACTTCAGGCAGATGCTTTACCATCTGAGCCACAGGAGAAGCCCAAGGGGATGTTAAATGACATTTCTAAACTCACGTAGCTAGTATGGCTGACTCAAAGTCTGTTTGTGATTCTATGTTCTTTGGATTTAACACATAGGATCCCACAAACACTTTCTGTAATCTCTACCTCATTAACCTCAAACCCTCACTGGGGAAGTGTTTTCAGAAGCTCAGAGTTGTGTGTTGAACAGAGTCTGAAGGAAGTGGAACTAGAAACTCTTTTGATGATAAACAGGAGCCAGTCACAGAAAGTCACATCATTTGTAAGGACCTGAGATAAAGGCTGGCCCAGAATCTGCATTAGTCTTTGTCGATACCTTAGCTCAGCTGAAAGGACTACTTTAGAAGGCGCAGGTCATTGCATGCTCTTTGTTCCATGTTCTCCTGAGGAGCATTTTCACTGAGTTCAATTTCCTCCAGACCCTACCCCTAGAAGAATCATATCAGGAATAAACTATGAGTTTATTATTTTGGCTGTGTCAGTCAAGAACTTTGAAATTCACTTAGAGGAATGATTTACATTGATTTTTAATAAAAATATTAAATTTTGACTCCTTGAGGTATCTAATATAAAAATCAACACACTGCACTAAATTTTAATTTCTACACACAGTAATGGCTAACATGCTTTAGGATTTCTTGAAGGACCAAAAATATAGTGATGTGTATGCACTGAAATAGAACTTAAATATCCTTTCTTAAATCCTAATGGCATTAAATGTTGGACATTATTATTTCCCATTTTATAGATGAGAAAGTTAAGTCTCAGAATAGTTAAGAAATATATCCAAAGGAAGCAAGTTAATGATATGCATGTGTAGAATAAAATCTATTACCACTTCAACCTAAAAAATGTTACTAACTATAAATTATTGATAGGCTATGATGAAAGTATAGAGATATGGAAACCAAACAAAATGTAATGTCACCATAAATTAAAGCTAGACATGAACATATTTAGGAACTAAGATAGTTCAGTATGCTATTCATTGAACAATACCACACAGTTGCAGTATAGGTTTAATAGGAAAGAAATATGTAAGCAAATCTCCTAGGAAATAAACTTAAAGAAAAGAGTTTCAAAGAGAAGATTCCAAAGGTGCCAAAAATATTACCTTACAATAGAAGTCAAAAGCCAAGAGGAATCATTATTGGTCTATCTCTTATAAGGTAAACTGTGTACAAATGTGAGAACTCATTTGTAATGCTGCTTTGAAACATGGTTTTGAAAATGACCTGGGATCTTTTTTTAATTTTAATTTTTACTTTATTTTACAATACTGTATTGGTTTTGCCATACATTGACATGAATCTGCCACGGGTGTACATGAGTTCCCAATCCTGAACCCCCCTGCCACATCCCTCCCCATATCATCTCTCTGGATCATCCCCGTGCACCAGCCCCAAGCATCCTGTATCCTGTATCGAACATAGACTGGCAATTCTTTTCTTACAGCCAACTCATTCTTCTAAAAAACAGCTGAATACAGGTGAACAAATGGTGTCCAACTCATTACTGTAATTCCTTTTTTTTTTTTTTAATTAATAATTTTTTTAGAGCTTCCATTTTACTTTATTTTACTTTACAGTACTCTATTGGTTTTGGCATACACCGACATGAATCTGCCACGGGTAATTCCTTTTGAATGTAGCCTGTTGTTCTATCATGATTCTATGTGGTCAGAGAACTTAAATTACTTTATACTCTATAACAACTAGAATAGTTCTGAATATAAGGTAGGCAGCAATTATACCAATGTGGCTTACTTACAGAAGAGATGATGTGGAGAGTGGTCATATGATAGAAGAGAGAAGCCGTGCAGAAAGTTCTGGGTTCTTGTTTGGGTTTCCTCTGGTCTCAGTCATCCTGGACCTTGGTTTTCTCACCTCTAATATGACGGGCTTTGGATAGGAACACAACCTTACATTCACAGCATGCTTCCTGATAACAGACTCTTTGAAGTACACTCAAAGAGATTAAAACACTCAAAAGCAGCACCAAACAAGTCAGACATAATTGCAATGCAATCACTACCTATAGTATAACGATGTCTCCTAGTGTTTATGAAAGCATTTTCAGAGCACAGCGTTTATTTGGTTGAAATTTAGCTTGTGTCTGAAAAAAATGGTTTACTTTTGATATTTTGTTTTTTGCATCTTATAAACATGAAGCAGACATTTCTAAATATCCCAGTAAACACATGCCCTTTTCTGATGCAGATTTCACATGATCTATGCCTTTTCTTTTGGAGGCCCAAATCACTGCAGATGGTGACTGCAGCCATGAAATTAGAAGACGCTTACTCCTTGGAAGAAAAGTTATGACCAACCTAGATAGCATATTCAAAAACAGAGACATTACTTTGCCAACAAAAGTCCATCTAGTCAAGGCTATGGTTTTTCCTGTGGTCATGTATGGATGTTAGAGTTGGACTGTGAAGAAGGCTGAGCCTCGAAGAATTGATGCTTTTGAACTGTGGTGTTGGAGAAGACTCTTGCGAGTCCCTTGGACTGCAAGGAGATCCAACCAGTCCATTCTGAAGGAGATCAGCCCTGGGATTTCTTTGGAAGGAATGATGCTAAAGCTGAAACTCCAGTACTTTGGCCACCTCATGAGAAGAGTTGACTCACTGGAAGACTCTGATGCTGGGAGGGATTGGGGGCAGGAGGAGAAGGGGACGACAGAGGATGAGATGGCTTGATGGCATCACGGACTCGATGGATGTGAGTCTGAGTGAATTCCGGGAGTTGGTGATGGACAGGGAGGCCTGGCGTGCTGCGATTCATGGGGTCACAAAGAGTTGGACACGACTGAGTGACTGAACTGAACTGAACTGATGCCTTTTCTTTACCCTTAGCTGCAAATTATACCCTGTTCTATGATCCACTCAACTGACATACACAGACACATATGCATGCACACAGAGTAATCTATGGCAGAAATACATACATTGTTTTCATTTAATGATCAGAATTCCATGGTACAACTATGAAGAGTTTATGATAAAATATATGCACGCTAGTTGAGAGCACACGATCTCTAGAGCTGTTTTCAAATCTGATTTAGTATAAAGTCCCTTTTACGTGATGTTTCTTAAAACATATAGCAGTTAAGCTTTTTCTATATTAGCAGTTCTCAAATTGTTGTCAATAGTAGAAAAAAATCTACATTTTCTTTCCGTAATTTTCCTAAATGTCTGTACTTTATAGAGCTTGGTGATGCCTGAGGAAATTGATTAACAAGTAGAAAATAAAGTTGTAGAAACTTTTATACCAATCTTGCCTATGCAGCTTGAACACATCCTTTTTTTATTCATTAATGCTTATGCTCACGGTTTTGACTTAAAAATTTATGCACTTTAAATGCAATTTAATTTACTTGTAACTATGTAAGTTAAATATCTAAGTATGTACTTTGGTGCTCAATCATACTCTACATGGTAAAAGTAAATGTCACAATTTTTCATGGTGTTCACCAAAGTCCACAGCACTTGGCCATCAAAACACATTTTAAAGAGCCAGGAGAGTTACCAGGTAATCCTCATTATTTCCCCTGCTTCCCCTCTTTTTTTTGGCAAATTTTTCTTTTGCATTATGACTGTCTCTCTAGTGAATTTTGTGTCTTCCAACTGATTTGAAGCCAAGTTTTCATTTATTCTGCTTTGTCCAGATCAATCACAGATACAAAAATTTCATGAAAATATTAACCATATAGTACTAGCTGCATGGGCTAACCTCTGTTAAGCACTTTTATGTTCCAGGAAATATGGTAAACTCTTTTTTTTTGGGTGTACTCAGTCTTTACCACAGCCCTCTCAGGTAGTTTCTATGAGTAGTCCTATTTTCTACACAAGGAAACTGGACAAAGAGGATAAGCAATTCATCTAACATCACACAACTAGCAAATGTTGAGCAATATTAAAGTCTATTCAGTTCAGTTCAGTTCAGTTCAGTCGCTCAGTCGTGTCCAACTCTTTGCGACTCCATGAACTGCAGCACTCGAGGACTCCCTATACATCACCAACTTCCGAAGTTTGCCCAAATTCACATCCATTGAGTTGGTGATGCCACCCAACTATCTCATCCTCTGCCGACCCCTTCTCCTCCCGCCACACCACAGTTCAAATGCATCAATTCTTCAGCGCTCAGCTTTCTTTATAGTGCAACTCTCGCATCCATACATGACAATTGGAAAAACTATAACCTTAACTAGATGGACCTTTATTGGCAAAGTAATGTCTCTGCTTTAGAATATGCTGTCTAGGTTCGTCATAACTTTCTTTCCAAGGAGTAAGCATCTTTTAATTTCATGGCTGCAGTCACCATCTGCAGTGATTTTGGAGCCCAGAAAAATAAAGCCAGCCACTGTTTCCACTCTTTCCCCTTCTATAGGCCATGAAATGATGGGATCGGTTGCCATGATCTTAGTTTTCTGAATGTTGAGCTTTAGCCCAACTTTTTCACTCCCCTCTTTCACTTTCATCAAGAAGCTCTTTAGTTCCTCTTCACTTTCTACCATAAGGGTGGTGTCATTTGCATATCTGAGGTTATTGACATTTCTCACCTAGTCTTGATTCCAGCCTGTGCTTCATCCAGCCCAGCATTTCTCATGATGTACTCTGCATGTAAGTTAAGTAAGCAAGGNTAGCTCAACTGGGATTCCATCACCTCCACTAGCTTTGTTCATAGTGATGCTTTCTAAGGCCCACTTGACCACATTCCAGGATGTCTTGCTCTAGGTGAGTGATCACAGCATCAGTGGTAGCTTCATTTAAGTATTCAGGCCTCTCATTGTTGGCCAGTCAGCAGGTGCTTCAGTTCAATGTGCCTATGGAAGTGAGCAGTCCCTAAGCTACACCTTCCTCAGGTTCTACATTAAGTCTTCTCTTTGCTGTATTTACAGACTTCATTCCACATCCACAGTTCTTACTTGCTAAGCAAGTAATAAATCCAGCTTCTTTGCTTCAGCTATATGTAAAGGGTAGTCTTCCTTTGATGCTTTTCATCCTCCTGAATTGCCAGAGTAAATTTTAGAATATCTCAACAAGAGTATATGCAAAAAAACTTTCAGAGTCATTACATGTTTGAATATTCCTTCTTCCTGACTTCTTATTTGATTGATAGTTTGCCTGGGGAGAGAATTTTAAGTCAAGTCATTGAGGAAAAATGAAAGAAATTGATGAGTTTCTAATGAGTATGTTTATTATTTTTTTACTCTCCAAAAGGACTGAGCACAAGGGTATAGGCAGTGGCCTCTTCTCAGAGGCATATGGGTATTTGATACTGTGTACCCCCTCCATCTCTCCCTCTTCTCCACTGGACAACTCAGTACAGTTCCCTAGAGTGAGGAGGAGAAGGGGTCCTTTGACTGACCATGAGGATGCATCCGCAAAGTATTTTGCTGTCTTTTTTTACAGATGTTGACTTTCGTAGTTACAAAGAGGAGAGTATGAATTTTAAATTATCAAATTGCACAATAACAACACTTCCTCAAGGCAATGAGCATTTCATGGCCTATTTTTAATTTAATTTTTATTTTTTATTGGAATATATTTGATTTACAATGTTATGTTAGTTTCAGGTGCACAGCCAAGTAATTCAGTCATACATATACATATATCCATTCTTTTTCAGATTCTTTTCCCAGTAGGTTATCACAGAATATTGAGTAAATTTCCTTGTGCTATACAGTAGGGACCTGTTGATAATATATTTTATATCTAGTAATGTGTATATGTAAATCTCAAACTCCTAACTTATCCCCACTCTCTACAGTTTCCCTTTGGTAAGCATGAGTGGTTTTCAAAGTCTGTGAATCTGTTTGTTTCCTAATTAAGTTCATTTGTTCATCCCACAGACATTTGTCTTTGTGTGGTTTACTTAGGATGATAATCTCTAGGCCCATCTATGTTGCTGGAAATAGTATTTTTTCATTCTGCTTTATGACTGAGTAAAATACCATTGTATACATGTACCACATCTTTATCCATTCATCTGTTGACGGACATTTAGGTTATTTCCATGTCTTGGCTATTTACAGTAATGCTGCAGTGAACACTGGGGTACGTGTATCTTTTCAAACGATGGTTTTCTCTGGCTATATGCCCAGGAGTGGGCTTTATGGCCTATTTTGCGTGTTAAGAGCCAAAAACCATAAAGTATTTTGGGGAGCAGTGGCAACAAAACACGCTAATATTTTATTAGATCCAAACATTCTAACCAGAGCACACATCAGAATAAAATAGAGATGGTCCAGTGTTTTTCAAACTACCGCACAATTGCACTCATCTCATATGCTAGCAAAGTAATGCTCAAAATTCTCCAAGCTTGGCTTCAACAGTATGTGAACCATGAACTTCCAGATGTTCAAGCTGGATTTACAAAAGGCAGAGGAACCAGAGATCAAATTGCCAACATCCGTTGGATCATTGAAAAGGCAAGAGAGTTCCAGAAAAACATCTACTTCTGCTTTATTCACTATGCCAAAGATTTGACTGTGTAGATCACAACAAACTGTGGAAAATTCTGAAAGAGATGGAAATCCCAGGCCACCTGACCTGCCTCTTGAGAAATCTGTTTGCAGGTCAGGAACCAGCAGTTAGAACTGGACATGGAACAACAGACTGGTCCCAAACACGAAAAGGAGTGTGTCAAAGCTGTATATTGTCACCCTGCTTATTTAACTTCTATGCAGATTGCATCATAAGAAACCCTGGACTGGAGGAAGCACAAGCTGGAATCAAGACTGCCAGGAGAAATATCAATAACCTAAGCTATGCAGGTGACACCACCCTTATAGCAGAAAGCAAAGAAGAACTAAAAAGCCTCTTGATGAAAGTGAAAGAAGAGAGTGAAAAGTTGGTTTAAAACTCAAACATTCAGAAAACTAAGATCATGGCATCTGGTCCCATCACTTCATGGTAAATAGATGGGGAAGCAATGGAAATAGAGACTTTATTTTGCGGGGGGAGCTCCAAAAGCACTGCAGATGGTGACTGCAGCCATGAAACTAAAAGACACTTGCTCCTTGGAAGGAAGGACATTACTTTGCCAACAAACATCCTTCTAGTCAAAGCTATGGTTTTTCCAGTAGTCATGTATGGATGTGAAAGTTGGACTATAAAGAAAGCTGAGCACTGAAGAATTGATGCTTTTGAGCTGTGGTGTTGCAGAAGACTCTTGAGAGTCCCTTGGACTGCAAGGAGATCCAACCAATCCATCCTAAAAGAAATCAGCCCTGAGTATTCATT
>SJYX01019504.1:362651-373105 GCA_006410675.1 Oreotragus oreotragus
TTATAATATCTTTAACAATTTTAAGTATTTGAGCGTCAATTATATCTTTGAATTTTTAAACCATGCAAATTTAAGAGCTGTGAATGGTGAGTATAATTGCAAGGGTAAAATATTGGTTTTGAGTTTAAGGAAAAAAGAAAAATAATGAAACTGAATTTCTTGGATGACTCTTAAACTAGACTCTCCAAGAACGATTCTTAGAATTTCAAAAACATTTAAAACAATGGAACATGAAGGCTTCAAATGACAATATTTGTTTGCTTGCCCAGGGATGGGTATGTTTATTTAAAAATCAATTTCTGGACTAAAGGCATTTATTATTAAGCTTGAAAACACAGCCGTGGTCTTTCTATTTCAGAAGTTTCTGTCTTCTGTTTGAGTAAAGTGGTTTCTGGGCCTCACTTCTAATTCTACAGCTATTCTCTTGATTGATGGGTTTATTTATTCGCTGATATATTTAGCAAATACACAGTGATCAGAAATTATCTGTTAGAGAAGGGATATGCAACAATGCCCTAAAAAAAAAAATCTTACTTTGGGTAGTGGGAATTTGTACAAGATCCAAGATTACAACCACAGACAACCGAAGTCAAGACACATAATATCATTATGGATGTTTAGTGAAAGGAAGAACCAAGCTAGCTGCAAAATCTTCAGTACTGTTACATAATAAGCATTCTTCCTCATTATAAAATATTTATGCTTGTGCTAAAGAGTCTAGACCATGTTTCTTTATATTTTAATAATGCTTCATGGGCTATGTTTGCTGCGGATGCTATTATTTTTTGCATAATTAATTAATGAAGCAATTAGCACAGCAGGCACATGTCAACTAGATAGTGGTTAAAATTCGTGATTAACTAGATTTTTTTTTTGCTGTGTTTGCCAATATCCTCCTTCTTATCAAATGAAGCTGCACTTTTCTCACTGTGAAGAGACTGAGTTCCCACACAGTTAAAGCTTTCCCTGGATAAAAATGCAGCTAGATGAGATTTAGCAAAATGTCTTGATGACATGAAAGAGAATATGAAAGAGCTCTCTGAACATCTGTGAAGGAAAATACTAAGAACATCATTTAGGTTAAAAAAAATAACATAACAAGCATTTCCCAAGATAGCTCAATTGGTGGCTCACTCCTCTGTAATCCACCTGGTAGTGACACAGTTCTTCATTTCTTTTACATGATGCCTAAACACCCTCTGGCAAGTTGACAACCAAATACTCTACTGTTAAGGGCTTTAGAAAAGGCAGAGGAACCAGAGATCAAATTGCCATCATCTGCTGGATCATCAAAAAAGTAAGAGTTCCAGAAAAAAATCTATATCTGCTTTATTGACTATACCAAAGCCTTTGAGTGTGTGGATCACAATAAACTGTGGAAAATTCTGAAAGANCCAAAGAAAGGCAATGCCAAAGAATGCTCAAACTACCGCACAATTGCACTCATCTCACATGCTAGTAAAGTAATGCTCAAAATTCTCCAAGCCAGGCTTCAGCAATATGTGAACTGTGAACTTCCAGATGTTCAAGCTGGTTTTAGAAAAGGCAAAGGAACCAGAGATCAAATTGCCAACATCCACTGGATCATGGAAAAAGCAAGAGAGTTCCAGAAAAACATCTTTTTCTGCTTTATTGGCTATGACTGTGTGGATCACAATAAACTGTGGAAAATTCTGAAAGAGATGGGAATACCAGACCACCTGACCTGCCTCTTGAGAAATCTGTATGCAGGTCAGGAAGCAATTGTTAGAACTGGACATGGAACAACAGACTGGTTCCAAATAGGAAAAGGAGTATGTCGAGGCTGTATATTGTCCCCCTGCTTATTTAACTTATACACAGAGTCCATCATTAGGAACACTGGACCGGATGAAGCACAAGCTGGAATCAAGATTGCTGGGAGAAATATCAATAACCTCAGATATGAAGATGACACCACCCTAATGGCAGAAAGTGAAGAGGAACTGAAAAGCCCCTTGATGAAAGTGAAAGAGGAGAGTGAAAAAGTTGGTTTAAAGCTGAACATTCAGAAAACTAAGAACATGGTATCCGGTCCCATCACTTCATGGCAAATAGATGGGGAAACAGAGGAAACAGGGATGACTTTATTTTGGGGGGCTCCAAAATCACTGCAGATGGTGATTGCAGCCATGAAATTAAAAGATGCTTACTCCTTGGAAGGAAAGTTTTGACCAACCTAGACAGCATATTCAAAAGCAGAGACATTACTTTGCCAACAAAGGTCCATCTAGTCAAGGCTATGGTTTTTCCAGTGGTCATGTATAAATGTGAGAATTGGACTATAAAGAAAGATGAGCATTGAAGAACTGATGCTTTTGAACTATTGTTTTGGAGAAGACTCTTGAGAGTCCCTTGGAATACAAGGAGATCCAACCAGTGCATCCTAAAGGAGATGAGTCCTGACTGGTTCATTGGAAGGACTGATATTGAAGGTGAAACTCCAATCCTTTGGCCATCTCATCTGAAGAGCTGACTCATTTGAAAAGACCCTGATGCTGGGAAAGATTGAAAGCAGGAGGAGAAAGGGACAACAGAGGATGAGATGGTTGGATGGCATCACTGACTCAATGGACATGAGTTTGAGTAAACTCTGGGAGTTGGTGAGGGACAGGGTGGCCTGGCATGCTGCAGTACATGGGGTCGCAACAAGTTGGAGATGAGTGAGCAACTGAACTGAACCGAACAGAGCTGTACAGTTAGAAAGGTTAAGATGATAAATTTCATGTGTTTCTTACCCCCCAAAATCTGAAAAATTTAATAGCCATTTATGAAAACTTAGCAAGTTAAGAATAAAGTATTTTTGACTGATAAAGGGCCTTTATTAAAAGAAAAACTAAAGATAACATCATACTTACATACTTAATGGTAAAAGACTGAATACTTTCTCCCTAAAATTAGTTTAGGAAAAAGGCAAAAATATCCCTTTATATCTTCACCCTTCACATTTGTATTGGAGGTTCTACCAGTGGAGCAAAGCAAGAAAAATGAAGAAAGCCTGTGGAGTTTGAAAAGAAATAAAACTGTCTTTGTTCACAAATAACATAACTATTTACATATGAATGAAATCTCCTTTAAAAAATGTTAAAATTAAGTGTTGAGATTAGCAAGGTTACAGAACTTGGTTACTGTAGCAAAATCAATATTATTCCTACGTACTAGCAACAAAAGGAGAAGGAAATGACAACCCCCTCCACTATTCTTTCCTGGAGAATTCCATGGACAGAGGAATTTGGCAGGCCTATAATCCATGAGATTGCATAGAGTCAGACATGACTGAGCGACTAACAAAAACAGCATCAAAAAGATAAGGAAATTGCAATTAAAATACCATTTATAGTAATGAAATATGAAATAAATAGGGAAATTTTTCATAATATATGTACAAATCCTGTATACTGAAAACTACAAAACTTTGTTGAAATTTAAAGACATAAATTTAAAAAGGAAATATACCATGTTTGTGGATTGGAAGATTCAATAATATTGTGAGAATTCACCACAGATATACAGATTCAGTGCAATGCCAGGCAAATCCCAAGAGATGTTTTAGAAATTAAAATGTCATTTCTAAATTTATAACATAATGAAAGAAACTTTCATAGTCAGAACTATTTCAAAACTGTGAAGCTACAGTGTTTGTGACAAAGTGGTATTGGTATAAAATTAGGAATATAAATCAGTGGAATAGAATAGAACATTCAAAAACAGGTTCATACACATGTACTCAATATTTTCAACCAAAGTGCTAAAGAAATTAGTGAGGAAAGAAAAGTTGTTTCAGAAAATTCTGTTGGACCAGTTGGATACCACAATGGAAAACAAAAGAACTTTAATCTTTATTTCACACGATTATAGTTTGAATTATAGATATGATTGCAGAAGCTATGTAAACTTCTCAAAGAAACCAGAAGATAATCTTCATGACATTAAGACAGGCTAAGGTATTTTAGTTGGTGGCAGAGCCACTCCGTCCTTATGTCTGTTTTATGCCTATTACGAGTTTTAGAATGGTGACACAACTTATTTGCTTAATCAACTTTATTTCTGTCCCTATGCGAGAATGTTGCTGATGTGCTAGTACCACTGTCTTCTCGTTTGTCTTGTCTATGACTCAATTTAGCCCAGTCTCATTCTGCAAATGGAGGAAAGCACGGTCACCCACATAAACTTCATTCAGTTCAGTTCAGGTGCTCAGTTGTGTCCAACTCTTTGCAGTCCCATGAACCACAGCACGCCAGGCCTCCCTGTCTATCACAAACTGCTGGGGTCTACCCAAACCCATGTCCATTGAGTTGGTGATGTCATCCAACCATCTCATCCACTGCTGTACCCTTCTCCTCCTGCCCTCAATCTTTCCCAGCATCAGGATCTTTTCAAATGAGTTAGCTCTTTGCATCATGTGGCCAAAGGATTGAAGTTTCAGCTTCAACATCAGTCCTTCCAATGAACCAGTCAGGACTCATCTCCTTTAGAATAGACTGGTTGGATCTCCTTGCAGTCGAAGGGACTCGCAAGAGTCTTCTCCAACACCACAGTTCAAAAGCATCAGTTTGTCAGCGTTCAGCTTTCTTTATAGTCTAACTCTCACATCCATACACGACTACTAGAAAAATCATGGCCTTGACTAGACAGACCTTTGTTGGCAAAGTAATGTCCTCATGATGTACTCTGTATATAAGTTATATACTCTGTATATAAGTTAAATAAGCACGGTGACAATATACAGCCTCGACGTACTCCTTTTCCTGTATAGAAGCAGTCTGTTGTTCCATGTCCAGTTAACTCATAATTATTTCAGCTTGTAACTGTCACTAAGAAAAATGTAAAAATGTGGAAACTTCAGGAAATGCAATTTTCCTTCACTCTGCTGAATGCCTTTCTATTATGACCATGGAATCAAAGAATCAGAGTGCATATCACAAAGATTCCATCTTTAGCTTAATTTGGAAATGACATCAGTGATTTAAAAGAAAGAGAGCTACTTCAACAACTTTTTTTTTTGCTTTACAGTGATATTAAAAACTTATTACCTTGTAATTTAAGTAGTCATGTCAATAGCTACTTTTCTTTAATTGAAATGAATGCCATGAATATATTACCAAGAATGTTAGTGCAGTCTGTATGTTATAGGATTCATATGGCTGAAGCCATATGAAAGAGCTCCCATAAGTATTAAATATTTACAATAGCCACATATACAGTCTCTTCTAACCCTTAATATCTTTATTCTAGAGTTTATAATCTAGCCTATATTTATTGTGTTACTATTTTAAATATTTTCTTACATCTAAGGCATACTGGGGCTGAAAAACAGCTGGTCAATGTCCTCTAAATAATAATGTCATGTTTAAAGACTCACAGTCGGACACTTCCCTATCGTGCTTTCTTCCAAACCAAATAATCCTGATTCCTTTAATCTTTAATCATGCATGCTATTGCTTAAGCCTTTTCTTAAGCCCCAACATTAGATATGAGATAGTTCCAACCATGTGTCTAGATCAGAGGTTTCAATTCCTCTTTAACTTTGATTAGAACCAGTTTCTCTGGAGTATACATATATACTACCCATGCCTTGTGACATAAAATAAATTCTTCTGACGTGTACAGAGGGATGCTCTGTCACGCGCCCAGTCGTTCCTCTTTTTATTACTTAGAGTCTAGCCAATTGACAAATCAAACAGGCACTTCCTGTTATATGTTGTCTATGGTAACATTCTTGAGGATGGATTAAGCAAGTCCAATTNATTTCTTTCTCTAGGGGTTCTTCCTGACCTAGGGATCAAACCTGCATCTCCTGCAATGCAGGCAGATTGTTTACTGCTGAGCAACCAGGGAAACCCATCTTCAAAAGAGACCCTGTCCAAAAAAAAAAAAAGCCAATATTATCTCTTTGTTGGCTATTCTCCAAGCTTTTATACTTGTGCTACTTTTAATTCATAGGACTCTTAAAAATTTTATTCAGTTTAGTCACCCAGTCATGTCCACCTCTTTGCGACCCAATGGAGTGCAGCATGCCAGGCCTCCCTGTCCGTCACCAACTCTGAGAGCTTGCTTAAACTCAAGTCAATTGAGTCAGTGATGCCATCCAACCATCACATCCTCGGGTGTCCCCTTCTCTTCCTGCCTTCCATCTTTCCCAGCATCAGGGTCTTTTCAAATGAGACAGTTCTATGCATCAGGTGCTCAAAGTATTGGAGCTTCAGCTTCAGCATCAGTCCTTCCAATGAATATTCAGGACTGATATCCTTTAAGATTGACTGGTTGGATCACCTTGCAGTCCAAAGGACTCTCAAGAGTCTTCTCCAACACCACAGTTCAAGACATCAGTTCTTCAGCACTTAGCTTTCTTTATAGTCCAACTCTCACATCCTCACATGACAACTGGAAAAACCATACCTTTGATAGATGGGCCTGTTTGGCAAAGTAATGTCTCTGCTTTTTAAAATGCTGTTTAGGTTGGTCATAGCATTTCTTCCAAGGAGTAAGCGTCTTTTAATTTCATGGCTGCAGTCACCATATACAGTGATTTTGGAGCCCCAAAAAATAAAGTCTCTCACCGTTTCCATTGTGTATCCTTCTATTTGACATGAAGTGATGGGACCAGATGCCATGATCTTAGTTTTCTGCATGTTGAGTTTTAAGCCAACTTTTACACTCTCATCTTTCAATTTCATCAAGAGGCTCTTTAGTTCTTCTTTGCTTTTTGCCATAAGGGTGGTGTCATCTGCATATCTGAGGTTACTGATATTTCTCCAGGCAATCTTGATTCCAGCTTGTGCTTCATTCAGCCTGGCATTTTACAAGATTTAGTCTGCATATAAGTTAAATAAGCAGTGTGACAATATACAGCCTTGACGTACTCCTTTCCCAATTTGGAAACAGTCTGTTCTTCCATGTCCAGTTCTAAATGTTGCTTCTTGACCTGCATACTGATTTCTCAGGAGGCAGGTCAGGTGGTCTGGTATTCCCATCTCTTTAAGAATTTTCCACAGTTTATTGTGATCCACATAGTCAAAGGCTTTGGCATAGTCAATAAAGCAGAAATAGATGTTTTTCTGGAACTTTCTTGTTTTATTTTTTTTTTTTTTTGATGATCCAGCAGATGTTGGCAGTCTGACTCTGGTTCCTCTGCCTTTTCTAAATCCAGCTTGAACATCTGAAAGTTCACAGTTCATGTATTGCTGAAGCCTGACTTGGAGAATTTTGAGCATTACTTTACTAGCCTGTGAGATAAGTGCAATTGTGTGATAGTTTGAACATTCTTTTGCACTGACCTTCTTTGGAATGAAAACTGATATTTTCCAGTCTTATGGCCACTGCTGAGATTTCCAAACTTGCTGGCTTATGGGTGCAGCACTTTCACAGCATCATCTTTTAGGATTTGAAATAGATCCAACTGGAATTCCATCAATACCACTAGCTTTATTTGTAGTGATGCTTCCTAAGGCCCAGTTGACTTTGCCTTCCAGGATATTTGGCTCAAGGTGAGTGATCACACCATTGTGGTTATCTGAGTCATGAAGATCTTTTTTGTATAGTTCTTCTGTGTATTCTTGCCATCTCTTCTTAATATCTTCTGCTTCTGCTAGGTCCAGACCATTTCTGTCCATTACTGTGCTCATCTTTGCATGAAATGTTCCCTTGGTATCTCTAATTTTCTTGAAGAAATCTCTAATCTTTCCCATTCTATTGTTTTCCTCTGTTTCTTCGCATTGATCATTAAGGAAGGCTTTTTTTTTTCTCTCTCCTTGCTATTGTTTGGAACTGCATTCAAATGGGTGTATCTTTCCTTTTCCCCTTTGCCTTTCACTTCTCTTTTCTCAGCTATCTGTAAGGCCTCCTCAGACAACTGTTTTGCCTTTTTGCATTTCTTTTTCTTGAGGATGGTCTTCTTCACTGCCTCCTGTAGAGTGTCACAAACCTCAGTCCATATTTCTTCAGGCACTCTGTCTATCAGATCTCACCCCTTAAATCTATTTCTCACTTCCACTGTATAATAGTTAGGGATTTGATTTAGGTCATACCTGAATGGTCTAGTGGCTTTCTCTACTTTCTTCCATTTAAGTCTGAATTTGGCAATAAGGAGTTCATGATCTGAGCCACAGTCAACTCCCGGTCTTGTTTTTGCTCACTGTATAGAGCTTCTCTATCTTTGGCTACAAAGAATATTATCAATCTGATTTTGGTATTGACTGTTTGGTAATGTCCATGTGTAGAGTCTTCTCTTGTGTTGTTGGAAGAGGGTGTTTGCTATGACCAGTGTGTTCTCTTGGAAAAACTCTGTTAGCCTTTGCCCTTCTTTATTTTGTATTCCAAGGCCAAATTTGCCCATTATTCCAGGTATCGCTTGACTTTTTACTTTTGCATTTCAGTCCCCTATAATGAGGACGTCTTTTGGGGGTCTTAGTTCTAGAAGCTCTTGTAGGAAGCTAATAAAAATTTTATTAGTTCATTAATTGTTGAAATTTTATTGAAAACTGTTGTAATTTATACATTTATTTGATAAAATTACATCTTTACTGTATCAAAAACCTTCCAATTCATAAGCAAAATTTTCTTCTCTATTTATTGAGGTTTCTTTTTTGTCCTTTAATAAATAGTTTTCTCTATGACATTATATAAATCTTTAGCGTGATTTATCAGTAGTAGCTATAGATTTCATTGCTAATATAGGATTATGTTACTGCTACATTTTTAAGATGTTTTAAGACTATATGAATAGTAGTGATTTTTGTCTGTTGTTCTTGTATCAACAATCCTACAAAAATCTTTTCCTGATTTTTACAGTCTCTGAAATTATCATCTGAAAATAATGACAATTTTGCTTTATTCTTTGCAAGTCTTACAACTCTTAACATTTTTTTTTGGTCTGGTTCATTGTTTATGGTGTCTAGTACTGTGTTGAATAGTAGTGAGTTTAGTAGGGTCTTATTGACTTATTTGAAGGTATTTCTGAAAAGATTATCCTTAACTGTGATGTTTGATATAGGTTTTTGGTAGATGTACATTATGAATTTAAGGAATTTTCCTTTAGTTCTAGTTTACCAAGATATTTTAAAATTACAAACTATTAAGTTTTCCTAATTTTGCTGCATCTGTTAAAATAATCATATGACTTTTCCTCAGTCTGTTGTGTGATGAAGTGTGTAGAAAATTTTGACATCGTTCTATTCCTGAATTTCTGGCATAAACTCAAATTAGTCACAATGTATGGTTTTTATCATAAATTTTCTCTGACGTGGAATCATCTTTCTTTTTTTCCCCACTATGTAGAAATGAATAAATAGAGAAAACCACTAGACCATTCAGCTATGACCTAAATCAAATCACTTACGATTGTACAGTGGAAGTGATAAAATAGATTGAAGGGATTAGATCTGATAGATTGCCTAAAGAACTATGAACACAGGTTTGTGACACTGTACAGGAGGCAGTAATCGAGACCATCCTCGAGAAAAAGCAAAACCAATACAATATTGTAAAGTAACTAGCCTCCAATTAAAATAAATTTAAATTAAAAAAAAAAAAGAAATGCAAAAAGGCAAAATGGTTGTCTGATGAGGCCTTACCAAAAGCTGAGAAAAGAAGAGAAGCTAAAGCAAAGGAGAAAAGGAAAGATATACCCATTTGAATGCCTAGTTTCAAACAATAGCCAGGAGAGATAAGAAAGCCTTCCTTAAGGATCAATGCAAAGAAACAGAGGAAAACAATAGAATGGGAAAGACTAGAGATCTCTTCAAGAAAATTAGAGATACCAAGGGAACTTACATGCAGAGATGAGCACAGTAAAGGACAGAAATGGTATGGACCTAACAGAAGCAGAAGCTACTAAGAACAGGTGGNACAGGAGGAAAACAATAGAATGGGAAAGACTAGAGATCTCTTCAAGAAAATTAGAGATACCAAGGGAACTTACATGCAGAGATGAGCACAGTAAAGGACAGAAATGGTATGGACCTAACAGAAGCAGAAGCTACTAAGAACAGGTGGCAAGAAACACAGAAACACTATACAGAAAAAGACCTTCATGACTCAGATAACCACAATGGTATGATCACGCACCTAGAGCCAGATATCCTGGAATGCAAAGTCAACTGGGCCTTAGGAAGCATCACTACGAACAAAGCTAGTGGAGGAGATCGAATTCTAGTTGAGCTCTTTCAAATCCTGGAAGATGATGCTGTGAAAGTGCTGTACTCAATATGTCAGAAAATTTGGAAGACTCAGCAGTGGCTACAAGACTGGAAAAGATCAGTTTTCATTCTAATTCCAAAGAAGGTCAATGCAAAAGAATGTTCAAACTACCACACAATTGAACTTATCTCACAGACTACTAAAGTAATGCTCAATATTCTCCAAGCGAAACTTCAACAGTATGTGAACCATGAACTTCCAGATGTTCAAGCTGGATTTAGAAAAGGCAGAGGAACCAG
>SJYX01019505.1:15756-79870 GCA_006410675.1 Oreotragus oreotragus
TCTTTGGGCCCTTGAGCTCAGGCCAGGTCCAAACTCAGAGCCGGATGACCGGTCTCCTCTCTGATTTCCGCTCCTCCACCTTGGCCTCCCTGTCCTCTCTTGAAGGCTGTGAGTATCTGGGGGAGTCCTACCTGAGCGGCCAGGAGTTCCCGGATCCCCGCGAGCCCTGCAACCTGTGTACCTGCCTCGGAGGCTTCGTGACCTGCGGCCGCCGGCCCTGTGAGCCCCTGGGCTGCAGCCACCCGCTCATCCGAGCTGGGCACTGCTGCCCGACCTGCCAGGGTAGACCTGCCCTCCCACTGCCCCTGTCAGTGGGTCTGGTCACTGTCACCCTCCCCTGAGACAGCCTCACAGCAAGCCCACACCCTGGATTCTCCTCGGGTTCCTCACCCCATACTCAGCCTCCTCTGGGTCTCTGCTGTCACCTCACGCTGACTGCGGTACTCACCAAACACGCAGAAGGTCTGTGTGGCCAGACCTTCACGTCCTCTGGTTGTCACCCTGCCTCCCTCAAATATGTCACGAGGCTTGAAGCTGTTCAGTGATTCCCACGGCCCTTGAGTCACCCAACACGCCCAGCACCTTCCTTCCCTCCTGGCTTCCTTCGTCCACCCTCCCAAGCCCAGCCCACCTCTCACCTTCATTTCCAGGCGCCCCTCCCTCACATCCTCCTCCCACCCTGGCCTGGGGTCTGTGATCTCACTCTCAGTCCTCCCCTGCTTCACGCACACAAGTCTCTCCCCTTCCCAGCCACTCACCTCTCCCTTTCGGACGGACTGTTAGCTAAGCTTTGGTAGGGGACCCCAGGCCCGGATGTGGTGTGTGGCCCGCTGTGTGTGTGCGGAGGGCGGGGTGGGTGGAAAGCTCCGCTGATTGCAGCCCCTTCCACTGCGTTCCCTTTTCCGCCAGGATGCCTCTATCATGGGGTCACTGCTGCCCCTGGAGAGACCCTTCCTGACCCATTAGACCCTGCCTGCTCACTCTGCACCTGCCAGGTGAGGTGGCCCTCTGGGGGCTTGGGAACCCTTCATCCCTTGATCCTCCTCTCTGGCCAGAAAGAAGGTTTTCCTCCTCCTGGGCTGCACTCTGCCTGTGACATCCACTGGGAGCAGGATTGGGTTCAGGTCTCCCAGGGCCGGGGTCAGTACGGGTACCCCCACGGCGGGGCCGTGTGCAGCCCTGTTTGAGGGTGTGATGACACGGGAGTCAGGGCATGGCCGGGCGACCTCTCTCCCCCAGGAGGGCTCCATGCGCTGCCGGAAGAAGCCGTGTCCACCGGCTCTCTGCCCTCGCCCCTCTTCAGGACCCTGCTTCTGCCCCGTTTGCCACAGTGAGTGCGCACGCCTAACCCCCAGGCGCTTCTCTGCCCCTCCTCCCTCCCTCTCTGCCAGGCCTGAGGTGGGACGGGGCAAGGTGGCCCCACACCCTCACCCAGGACACATGTCGCCCGCAGGCTGCCTCTCCCAGGGCCAGGAGTACCAGGACGGGGAGGAGTTCGAGGGGCCCGCAGGCAGCTGCGCGCGCTGTCGCTGTGAGGTGTGGCAGGGAGGTGGCGAGGGGCTGGGGGCGGGGGGAGCAAGCCACTGAGCCTGCCTCTCCCGCAGGCCGGCCAGGTCCGCTGTGTGCGGCAGCGCTGCCCGCCCCTGTCCTGCCCGCTCCAGGTCACGGAGCAGGGGAGCTGCTGTCCTCGCTGCAGAGGTGCGCCGGGCGATGGGGCTGCCCCCTGTTTCCGTCTCTGGGTCCCGTATCCCTCCATCTGCCCCACCGCCCTCCCCTCAGCTCTCCTCCAGCCTTCCCACCTCCCTCTCCACCCTTCTGGCCTGCCCACACCTCAGGACTTGAGCTCTCACCATGCCCACCTTCATCTCTTCCTTCCTGTTCCTGCCTCTGGCCTGCTCAGCCCATTTCTCCTTCTAGACTCTTGTTGGACTCTCCTCAAAGCTATCCTGTTCCTAACCACACCCCATTCATATTGGTTCAGTTCAGTTCGGTTCAGTCACTCAGTCATGTCCGACTCTTTGAGACCCCATGAACTGCAGCACGCCAGGCCTCCCTGTCCATCACCAACTCCCAGAGTTTACTCAGACTCATGTCCATTGAGTTGGTGATGCCATCCAACCATCTCATCCTCTGCCGTCCCCTTCTCCTCCTGCCTTCAACCTTTCCCCGCATCAGTGTCTTTTCCAATGAGTCAGTTTGTTGCATCAGGTGGCCAAAGTATTGGAGTTTCAGCTTCAGCATCAGTCCTTCCAATGAATATTGAGGACTGATTTCCAGGCTGTCACTGTTTCCATTGTTTCCCCATCTAGTTGCCATGAAGTGATGGAATCAGATGCCATGATCTTAGTTTTCTGAATGTTGGATTTTAAGCCAACTTTTTCACTCTCCTCTTTCACTTTCAAGAGGCTCTATTCTTCTTCGCTTTCTGCCATAAGTGTAGTGTCATCTGCATATCTGAGGTTGTTGATATTTCTCCCAGGAATCTTGATTCCAGCTTATGCTTCATCCAGTCCAGCATTTCTCATGATGTACTCTGCATACAAGTTAAATAAACAGGGTGACAATATACAGCCCTGATGTACTCCTTTCCCAATTTGGAACCAGTTTGTTGTTCCATGTCCAGTTCTAACTGTTGCTTCTTGACCTGCATACAGATTTCTCAGGAGGCAGGTCAGGTGGTCTGGTATTCCCATCTCTTTCAGAATTTTCCACAGTTTGTTGTGATCCACACAGTCAAAGGCTGTGGTTCATAATGGTAATCATGATAGCTAACATTTATTGAGTATATACCATGTGCCAGACCCTGAGCTAGGCACCTTATACATAACATCTCATCAGGTAGGTATTATGATTAATTATTCCCATTTTACAGGTTAGAAAACTGAAGTACAGAGAGTTAACATAACTTACCTGTGGTCACTAAGCCAATAGGTGGCAGAGTCGAGATTTGTATCTAAGCAGCCTGGTTCTAGAATAGGAGTCTTTTTTAGCCTATTAAGAAGACCCTCACCCCATACAGTGCCCCAACTGGTATAAGAACCATGAGTGTATCCTTGGCCTGGGAGGTAGGCAGGACAGAAGAAATCTCCATTTAATGGGTAAGGAAATTGAGGCTTGCAGAGATGGAGTTACCTCGGGCACATGGCTAGTGATGGAACCTTTCATTCATCCTGTGTATGCCTGCTAAATTGCTTCAGTCCTGCCCGACTCTCTGCAACCCCATGGATTGTAGCCTGCGAGTCTCCTCTGGCCATGGGATTCTCCAGGCAAAGATACTGGAGTGGGTTGCCATTTCCTCCTCCGAGAGACCTTCCAGACCCAGGGATCCAAGCCGTGTCTCTTGTGTGTCCCGCATTGGTAGGCGGGTTCTTTACCGCTATTGTCACGTGTGTGTATTACCCTCCTGCCGCAGACCCGGTACTGCTGCTGGTGCTGGGCTGTGACGGACAGCACTTGGTGCCTGGCTCGGGGTCTAGCAAGCAAGCAGGAACAGGATTAGAACCTGGGTGTTCTGACCCCGACCCAGTGTCTTTCCCCTCCAGCACACACAGGGGTTCTGTCCCAGCTTCCTACTCCAGCTCTGAAGAAGCCCCTCCTGGTTACCCACAGGCCCTACTGACTACGCAGGGTGGGGCAGGGGTTCGGGGCAGACATGCAGACTCAGAGCTCACCCCTGCCCACCTTGGACACAGGCTGCCTGTTTCATGGGGAGGAGCACCCTGAAGGCAGTAGCTGGAAGCCCCCTGACAGCCCCTGCTCCTCCTGCATGTGTCATGAGGGTGTCATCGCCTGTGACCGCGTCCAGTGTGTCACCTCCTGTGCCCAGCCCCACCAGGGGCCCGGTGACTGCTGCCCTCGATGCCTGGGGAGGGGTGAGGCGGGGGTGGCAAGGAGGCAGAGCCAGNAAAGATAGGGGATTCTCCAAACCCAAAAAGGAGTTTAAACAGTGAGCAGAGAAAACCTGAGTCTTATTCAAAGATGAAGAAGCCCCCCTCCTTTATGTCACACACAGCCACACAAACGACACTCTTCAGATATGGTGAACCGTTTGAGTCAAATCAAAATGAGTGTTGAGCACAAAAGCATATTTTCAACACATTGCAGAAAGTTCCTTCTTTTTCTCCCTCAGAACACTGTATTCAAAATCTTCTCCTGAATATATACACATTTTAATGTGATTAGTGATGAAGTCTGCCCTCTCCCAGCAAGACTAAGCTTAGTCTTTGTATTCTTGGCACATTTTAGGGATGAAATAAATATGTTACCTTGTGTGGTTCTGTTTGTGGAGGTTAATACATAATAAAAAAAGCACATATGATGGTCAATGGTTAATTTTGTTAATACTTTAAAAATGCATGAAATTAATAAGTAAATTATTAATACTTTAACAGAAACTATATATAGCAAAAGGCAAATGGAGAAAGGAAATGTAACTCAATAACAGCAAATGTGAAAATTTTCAATAACCCCCAAAATAGAAAATAACAATAAATACCATTTTCATTTATCTAATTATCAAGGATTTTTCCAAGCCATTCTACAATATATAGTCTATAAAATCATGATACTATGTAACTCAAGGATTCAGTGAAATGGGCAGATTCATATAATTATAGGAGAATATAAATTCATATCACTTAAGACAAGCAATTCCTAACATGTATCATGAGTCTTAAAATTTTGATATCTTTTGAGATTCAACAATAACTATCCTAATTCTTTATGCAAAGGGGAAATGTAGGAATTAAAAAAAAATGTTCACCAAAATGCCATTTATTTAAACATTAGGGTAAAAACATTACTTTCCAGAAGTTTATAAATGGTCTGGAATATAATGAAATATTTACTTAAAATTTATTATGCCACCATTGAAAATGATGTTTATGAAATATTCATACCAATAGGGGAAAATGTTACCATATGTATCTTGTACAGACAGGCATTGTAACTAATCACACCCCACTGCAATTGTTTCCCTACATGTCTGATCTCTTATAAAATCATAATCTCTTCAAAGTCTCATATCTCATCTTATTTATCTTTTTTTATTACAAGTGACTAAAATGCTATTACCTAATTTGAGCCCAATATATTGTTGAAGTGTGAAATGAATAAATGAATAAGTAAGCACATAAATGTGTCTATGTCATGAGGAAGTTTTCTCCCTGAACAGTATTTGTGTCTGCTACTTATGTGTTCTGTGACATAGAGTGGTGCAACAGAAGACAATTAATCTATATCATGCAAATCCTGCGCTCAAAAAATCCCTTTTGAAATCCAACACCTCATCAGGTGGAAAGCTTTTTACTTCCCCTTTGATTTTATTCAGCAGGTATAAGGCTAGATACAATGAGTTCCTGATAAGTCACAATCCTGAATGGATTTTCAAAAAGCCTCTGTAATTTAAAGGAAACATAATTTCCAAAGGCCTTGAACAATATGATAAAATTTACATATGCATGCATGCCAGCACACACAGACACAGGAACACACAATCTGTCATGCTATCTGTGCCTGCCTTTCCCAGCTCTTAGTTCAGTCCTACTAGCCCTAAATATTGCCTGCAGAGGATGCCAGAGAGTGAAAAAAATTTGCTGAGCTCTTAACTGAGCATTGACAATCTCATTTCATGACTTTCAGATGTAAAGGAATGTTGAATGGTACTCACTAGAATTATAGTCATGTGTGTTATACCAGTTGCTTAATCTTCAGATCAGGCAGAGTATAATAGTGCCACCAAGCCAGGTCAATTGCCAGACAGAGGCATGTGCCTCTAAGATCACATAGGGATATGTGGTGCCTGCATCAAAGAATGTTCATTGAAAATCTGATCTTCAGGCCCTCAAAGATGACTAAAATATGCTGACCCTGTATGTAGCATTGGGATTTATACACATATCATATCAATTATTCATGAAATGGTTTATGCATAAAGAATTTGTTCCAAGGTTATTTATAGATATAAATAGGAAAAATTCATATGAGGAAAAACTCAAAGCCATATTCACACAGCTGTTCATTCTATCACAAGTTTCTCAAGTCAGATACAAGGGCTACAAAAAGTGCCTTGTGATATAGAATGTCTCCTGAGTTAACAAAGTAAATTCAGACAAGGTGGGAGCGATGCTGAGCTGGAGATTGGAGCTGAATTGGTGAGAGAACAGGCTTTTGAGTCTGACCAGAGCTCAGCTCTTAACACTGTCCTCATTACCTGAGGGCCTTCAGTGACACAATCAGTCTTGTTGCCACTTCCCCATCTATAAATGGGAGAGATGATGATGATAGCAATAATAGCAATGACAATATCGATCTCACTGATTCATTGTGAGAATTAAAGTGAAAGTGAAGTCGCTCAGTCGTGTCCGACTCTTTGTGACCCCATAGACTGTAGCCTACCAGGCTCCTCCCTCCATGGGATTCTCCAGGCAAGAGTACTGGAGTGGGTTGCCGTTTCCTTCTCCAGGGGATCTTCCCGACCCAGGGATCGAACTGGGGTCTCCTGAATTCCAGGCAGATGTTTTAACCTCTGAGACACCAGAGGTCAGGCTGTGAGAATTAAATGATCCCACAAACCACTCAGCCTAGTTCATGGGTCACACTAAATACTAAATTAGTTGACTAAAATTTTAAGTTCATGTGACTCAAGTGATAACCCAATAGCACCTGACAACAATGGAAATGTTTTACCAATCTGATAAGCGGCATGGGCTTTGGTTTGTTTGTTTGTTTGTTTGTTTTCAGGTACAGTCTTATAAGGAGATTAGGCAGCTTACCACAAAAGACAAGGAGGCGAAAATTAAGACTAGTAGAGGCTAAGAATATCAGGATTGCCTTTATTTTTTTAATACAAATTTATTTATTTTAATTAGAGGCTAATTACTTTACAATATTGTATTTGTTTTGCCATACATTGACATGAATCCCCCACAGGTGTACATGTGTTCCCATATCCTGAACCCCCCCTCACCTCCCTCCTCATCCCATCCAGATGGTAACGGGATTGTTTTTTAAAAAGCTCAGAAGCATAGAAGCATCGCAATGTAAGTTGTCGACTAAAAATTGTCCCTTACTATCTGGTTCAGAGTTGGACTGTGAAGAAGGCTGAGCACCAAAGAATTGATGCTTTTGAACTGTAGTGTTGGAGAAGACTCTTGAGAGTCCCTTGGACTGCAAGGAGATCCAACCAGTCCATTCTAAAGGAGATCAACCCTGGGATTTCTTTGGAAGGAATGATGCTAAAGCTGAAACTCCAGTACTTTGGCCACCTCATGCGAAGAGCTGACTCATTGGAAAAGACTCTGATGCTGGGAGGGATTGGGGGCAGGAGNGATCCAACCAGTCCATTCTAAAGGAGATCAACCCTGGGATTTCTTTGGAAGGAATGATGCTAAAGCTGAAACTCCAGTACTTTGGCCACCTCATGCGAAGAGTTGACTCATTGGAAAAGACTGATGCTGGGAGGGATTGGGGGCAGGAGGAAAAGGGGACGACAGAGGATGAGATAGCTGGATGACATCACGGACTTGATGGACATGAGTCTGGGTGAACTCCGGGAGACAGGGAGGCCTGGCGTGCTGCGATTCATGGGGTCGCAAAGAGTCGGACACGACTGAGCGACTGAACTGAACTGAGCTGAAGCCTGCTGCCTCTTGTCCAGCAGGTGGTGCTACAGGGTTGCAGTTGTGCAGGCTGCTGGCTTGTTGAGCGCAGGGATCTTAGGACCAGCGGGGCACTGAGTGGTCCAGCTACAGAGGTGGGGAGAGCTATCCTTACCAACACCTGCTAGAATGTGCTGCAGGGGGAGAGAAAAATAATAATACTTATTAAGCACCTACTGTATGCCACGTACTGCTGTTGTTGTTCAGTTGCTCAGTCATGTCTATTTGCAACCCCATGGACTGCAGCATGCCAGGCTTCCCTGTCCCTCACCATTTCCCAGAGCTTGCTCAGACTCACGCCCACTGAGTCAGTGATGCCTTCCAGCCACCTCATCCTCTGTGGTCCCCTTCTCCTCCTGCCTTCAATCTTTCCCAGCATCAGAGTCTTTATTAATGAGTCGGCTCTTCAGATCAGGTGGTCAAAGTATTGGAGTTTCAACTTCAGCATCAGTCCTTCCAGTGACTATTCAGGACTGATCTCCTTTAGGATGGACTGGTTGGATCTCCTTGCAGTCCAAGGGACTCTCAAGAGTCTTCTCCAACACCACAGTTCAAGAGCATCAGCCTTTAAGGTGCTCAGCCTTCTTTATAGTCCATCTCTCGCATCCACACATGAGTACTGGAAATAACATAGCTTTGACTAGATAGACCTTTGTTGGCAAAGTAATATCTCTGCTTTTTAATATGCTATCTAGGTTTGTCATAGCTTTTCTTCCAAGGAACAAGCATCTTTTAATTTCATGGCTGCAGTCACCATCTGCAGTGATTTTGGAACCTAAGAAAATTTAAAGTCTGTCTCACTATTTCCATTCTTATTAAGCACCTACTGTATGCAATGCACTGTACTTGGTGCTTTTAATAAAGTTTCACATTTAATTCTCACAGTTACCCAATGATGAGGAATTTTACAGATGAAGAAATTGAAGTTCAGGGAAATTGATTAACTTGCCAAAAATGGCACAGGCTCTGAGTGCTGGAGCCAGGATTGGAACAGGGGTACCTGGCTCATTGTGCTTCCTTCCAGACAAAATGAACAGGAGTGGGAGGGGCAGGCCAGGCAGCCCCGTGGTCCTTAGCAACCTCAGGCTGAGGAAGGCACACTCTGTCCATTTCCAGGCCCCCCATCCTAGCAAAGTTCCTTGTCAAAAGTCCAAACTTTTCTTGGCTGAAACAAAAGGAAAAAGGATTTATCTTCCCTGGAGTGAAGGTGTCAGGGCTATAAGTATATCTTGGGCTCAAGCAATCCTGGGGCACAGTAAGGGGGCAGGCGGTCAATGGGGCTTTTGTCCCTGCTCCCCCAGCATCTCCCACACTGCATTCTTGTCTTCTCAGAGGCGCTGAGCCACTGCACAGAGCACCTGCTGGGGTCTGAGGTGACCCCACCAGACCCCTGCTACACCTGCCAGTGCCAGGTGAGCCCTCTTTCCTTGGGGACCCTTCCAGCACCCTCTTTTTCCTCCTCTGTAGCTGTGACTCCTCTGTTTAGCACCTCCAGGCTTCCCAACCACCACAACGACATTCGCCCACTTATCCCACCCAGGCCCTGCGCCTTCCCCGCGGTTTCTTCCTGCGCTGTTCCTATGCCCTTCCACAGGACCTGACTTGGCTCTGCGTTCACCGGGCCTGCCCTGAGCTCAGCTGCCCCCTGCCTGGACGCTACATACCCCCTGGGAGCTGCTGCCCTGTGTGCCAGGGTTCGTGCCCAGTTTTGTTCTGGACCTTCAGGACATGAGCCGGGAGGGAGACAGGAGGTGTGGCCTCTGTGGGCCAAGCGGGCAGCCTGGGGTGTGCCCTCTGAATGCAGGCTTTGTTCTTTTATAGAAATGGAGGACTGTTCATTAGAGGAGGGACCTGTGAGATGGAGGGAGGCAGGGAATGGAGCCTGGATTCTCGAGGGCCGGCCAGAGGCTTGTCAGGGGGCTCAGGGACCCCAGGCCCACTTAGCAGGGCATCGCACTGCTGAGCTGGCAGCCAGACCAGAGGAAAGTTCCAGCCTCTGGCTCTTTCAGTTTCCGGGACACTCTGGATATCCTGGACGATGGCGTCAGGTCTGCCATTTAGTCGGCCATGGTGCTGCTGGTTGAAGAAATTAGCACCCTCAGGGACTAATTAGATGGGGTGGGCACTGCCCTGCCCTGGGCCTTCAGGGTGAGCGCATGCAGCCAGGATGACAGTGCTTCCCCGTCCCCATTTCTGTCCTCAGAATGTGTGGTGGAGGCTGAGGGCCGGACCGTGGCGGATGGAGAGAGCTGGCGGGACCCCAGCAATGCCTGCGTCACTTGCACCTGCCACGTGAGCTGGGAGAGGGCGGGTGGGGGGTGGAGGACCTTACAGAAGTGAAGGGCCTCAGGACACTGCACCAGAGAATATGGGGTCTTTGAGGTCACTGGAAAAAGGCGGCCCCTCTGGGTGAGAGGGCAGAGGTACCCTCTGTGAGGGCAAGCACCTGAAGGTGATTTCACCCCCTACTTGATCATGAAGTGGTGCCCTTGTGGGAGGGTTGCTTGCCCAGTCCCTGTGCAGAAGCGTGAGGCCAGGGACTCCAAACCCTGCCGGAACTCCCTAGAGCAACGACGTCTGTCCTCAGTGGGGCCACGTGGAGTGCCGCCTGGAGGAGTGCCAGGCGCTTACCTGCCCCCGCGGCTGGGTGAAGGTGCGGGAGGCTGGCAGGTGCTGTGAGAGGTGCCAAGGTGCGGGCCAGGGCCATGGGGCTGGGGGTCGGGGGCGCGGAGCGAGACCCAGCGTGCGGGACTGGCATCTGTCTCGCCCCTTCCCGTCCCCTCAGCCCCCGCCCCGTCGTGCGCGCACCAGGGCCGGCAGGTGGCCTCCGGCGAGCGCTGGGACGTGGACGCCTGCACCAACTGCTCCTGCGTGGCAGGCACCGTGCGCTGCCAGAGCCAGCGCTGCCCGCCGCTCTCCTGTGGGCCCGTGAGTGCCAGGGTCTGGGGCGGTGGGATGGGTGGGCACGTGGCACGGCCCACCTGGAGCACCGGGGAAGTAGGAGACCCGGCTCACCCGGGTCGTGCAGTGTCTGACACGGCCACGAGGTGGCGTCCTGACCTCCTCCAGCAGGAGCTCGGGAGCCCAGGAGCCTCCCCGGCGATGCTCAGTCGTCCGGGGAGGCTCAGCATGGGGCCCGGCCGGGAGCGCGGCGTGTTTGACCGTGTGCGGGGCGGAGGCCAGGATGAGGCCCCCGCCCTGAGTCCCGGCAGCTGCTGTCCCCGCTGCCTGCCCCGGCCCGCTTCCTGCATGGCCTTCGGAGACCCTCATTACCGCACCTTCGACGGCCGCCTGCTGCACTTTCAGGGCAGCTGCAGCTACGTGCTGGCCAAGGACTGCCGTGGCGGGGACTTCAGGTGCGCCGCTCCCTCTGCCTTTCTCCCTGCCCGCCTCCCACACCTAGCCCTGCTGACCCCTGCACCCGGGCCTCCCACCCGTAGCGTGCACGTGACCAACGATGACCGGGGCCGGAGCGGCGTGTCCTGGACCCAGGAGGTGGCTGTGCTGCTGGGAGACGTGGCCGTGCGGCTGCTGCAGGGCGGGGCGGTCACGGTCAGTAGGGCCAAGGATCGGGGGGCCGGTCGGTCAGCGCTGTCCCCTTCTCTGTCTCGACCTCGCTCCTCCTCCCACGGCTCTTCTCCAGGTGGACGGGCGCCCTGTGGCCTTGCCCTTCCTGCAGGAGCCGCTGTTCTACGTAGAGCTTCGGGGACGCACGGTGGTGCTGCACTCCCACCAGGGGCTCCAGGTGCGGCCAGGGCCAGTGCGGGGCAGGGGGGCGCCTCGAGCCTGTTCTGTAGGAGGGGTAATAATACCAGGCCATGGGGCCAAGGAGCTGAGAGAGTTCTGCGGGATTCTAGGGGTAAGAGGAATCAGGGCTAGAGAACTCCAGGTGTGATGAAAGGAGTTCTGAGCCTGGTTTCCAGCCACGGATGTGCTGGGGCTCTTAGGCCATTATCTTAAGCCAGTCCTGTGAGTGACTGAAGTTGCTCAGTCGTGTCTGACTCTGTGATCCCATGGACTGTAGCCTACAAGGCTCCTCCATCTGTGGAATTTTCCAGGCAAGAATACTGGAGTGGGTTGCCATTTCCTTCTCCAGGGGATCTTCCTGACCCAGGGATCGAACCCAGGTCTCCCACATTGCAGACAGATGCCTTACCATCTGAGCCACCAGGGAAGCCAGTCCTCTGGGCCTCAGCTTTCCCATCCCTCCGANAGACATGACTGAAGCAACAAAGCACACAGGAAAACTTAGGATACAGACCCTATTTGTGCTTTGTCCTCTGTAAGGCCTGAATGCCCGTGAGGGAGTGAATCTCTGGAAGTGGCTTGCATTTCACAGGGAAGCCTAGCTCAGGGATGATGACGGGAGAAGGTGCCCTCCTGAGGGAGCTGTGTTCACCTCTTCACAGCTTTTGTGTTTGCCCAGGGCTGACACCGCAGGTGCCTTCCTGGCCTTGGCCAGAGCAAGCCTCCCTTCCATGAGGCACTCCACCTGTCCTTTCTCCTCCCCTCCTGCAGGGGACAAGCTGACACACCACGGAGACAGGCCCTGGGCTTCCTGGGGCCCCTGGCTTTCTCCTGCTCTCCAGTCCCCGCCTCTCTGCACAGGTGCTGTGGGATGGGCAGTCCCAGGTGGAGGTGAGAGTGCCTGGCTCCTACCGGGGCCACATGTGTGGGCTCTGTGGCAACTTCAATGGCTTTGCCCAGGATGACCTGCAGGACCCTGAGGAATTGCTCTGGTCCACTGAGGCTGCGTTTGGGAATAGCTGGCAGGTGAGTTGCACAGAAGTGAGGGGTTGGGGGAGGCACAGTTGAGCCTGAGTCTCAGAGCAGCCCTCTGGTAAGGAAAGGAGGGGTTGGGCTTTGGGGCTTTCAGGAAGGTTTGGGGTCTTCTTGCCTGTTACAGTGCTAGGGTGGGGGGGTGGGCGGGGCACCTGTTGGAAGGGGATCTCCTCAACTGAATCCCCGAGGCCTGCTTCATCACTCACTGACTCTAAGTCTTGGACAAGACACTTAACTGCTCTGGGCCTTGATTTGCCAGTCTTTAAAATGGGGGCAAAGGAAAAGTAGCTGATGCTTTCTTTGCTGTTCTTGTAAGGAAGTTTTTGAGGCTACAACAAAACATTTGGTGCAAAGCTCTTGGAAGAACATAACACACAAAGGTCAGCTGCCAGTGGATGCTGTCATATCAGGGCCGCCTTCCCCATCTAGGTCCCAGAGGGCCCAGGACCTGGTCGGCCCTGTTCCAAGGGCCGTGAGGTGGATCCATGCCGGGCAGCAGGGTACCGTGCCAGGCGTGAGGCCAACACCCGGTGTGCGGTGCTGAAGTCCACCTCGTTCAGCCGCTGCCATGCTGTGGTGCCACCAGACCCCTTCTTGGCTGCCTGCGTGTATGACCTCTGTGCTTGCGGGCCCGGTTCCTCCTCTGACGCCTGCCTCTGTGGCGCCCTGGAAGCCTATGCTAGCCACTGTCGCCAGGCAGGGGTGACACCAGCCTGGCGGGGCCCCACACTCTGCGGTGAGGGGATAGTGCCCGGTGCAAGCTGGGCAGGGGGTGACACGGAGGGCTCAGGTCTGGACAGCAAAGGTTCAGGGAGGGTCATGGGGTTGGGGGGGAGCCTGGGGACTGGACGGTGACCCTTCCTTACACTCCACCCGCAGTGGTGAGCTGCCCCCTGGACCGCGGCTTCGTATTTGATGAGTGTGGCCCACCCTGCCCCCGCACCTGCTTCAACCAGCACATCCCCCTGGCGGAGCTGGCAGACCACTGCGTGCGGCCCTGCATCCCCGGCTGCCAGTGCCCGGCGGGCCTGGTGGAGCACGAAGCCCACTGTATCTCACCTGAGGCCTGCCCCCCAGTCCTGCTCACTGGGGACTGGCTGCCCAGCCCTCCGCGCAACCCCAGCCAGGAGCCCCAGGGGCCAACCTGAGCCAGGACGACACCAACCGGGACTCACCCGGACATGAAGTCTCCCCTTGGCGAGCACCTCCCACCCTGCCTGGGTGCTGGGAGGCTGGGCGTGGCTCCCACAAAGCCCCCAGCTGTGTTGCATTGGAAACAGTAAACTCAGGCTCCACCCTAAGGTTTCCTTGTGTGTGTGTGTGCTTCCTCCTGGTGCTAGGGTGGTGGGGGAGCTGTTTGCAATGTGGAGTCCAGAGGTCAGTGTCCAAGAATTGGGGTGGTGGCAGCTGTGGGGACTCAGACCCAGACCTTACACACTCCCTGAGCCTGCATCCCTGGGCTGCCCTGCCTGCCACACCCTGGGCTGCCTGGGAAACCCTGCCGTGGGTAGGAGGAGGACCCAGGAGTCCCATCCCAGCCCTGTGCTTACATGTCGTAGGCACAGCCTGTGGCCCCTCTGCGGGGCTTCTGTGGGTCCTTGTGCAATCGTGCAGGGGCTGAGAAGCCCGAAGAAAGAACTCAGTCCCCACATCGCATCCCCTTTCCTCGTGGTTTTGGGGATATTGAGAGCTCAGGCACCCTGTGGGCCGCTCAGATCTGGTGACACAGGGACCCCGAGCCTGGGGTTGAGGAACGGGACAACAGTATGTATGTGATGACATACAGACCCAGGTTGAACTACACACACAGACCCTCAGAAGCCCAGATAAATCCATACACGCACCCCATGTGTGTTCGCAACTACACCCACCCCTGATGAACATGGGGGCAGGAGACACATGTGCAACTTTCAAAGACATCTTTATAGGGAAAAGAACTTGGAGTCTGAAATTTAAAAAAAAAAATTCTTTTTTGACAAGAAAAGTCTCTTTTCGAAGAGAACTCTGAGTTCTCTCTGCCACCTATCAGCTGCGTGATCTTGGTGTTTTAGGGACCTTAGCTAAATGATTGGGGTTGGGGGACTCAGTTCTCCTGGTGGGGCCCCCAGTATTCCAACAGGGTTGAAGGGAGAGCCAGCTGAACTGAGATCCCATGCCTGCTTGTTCAGCCCACTTCTGCCGGGGCCCCTTTAACGGAGCTGTTCCAAGACTCAGGCAGGCCAGGATACTCCTGACAGCAGGGGAAGATGACAGACCATCTCATATGCCCTTTCTCTCCCCTTGTCATAACTTACGCAAACTGTGACCTCACCCTCTTTATCTCCCGTGTTGAGGGGAATAAGCAGAATGACCACGGACAGTTAGGAGCAAGCGCTAAGGAAGTGCGTTACAATTCACACTTGGGACCACATTTTCCTGGAGCCTGTTTCTTGGGCTGTGTGTCTCCAGATGAGGGAGATGGGGTTGAGGAACGGGACAACAGTATGTATGTGATGACATACAGACCCAGGTTGAACTACACACACAGACCCTCAGAAGCCCAGATAAATCCATACACGCACCCCATGTGTGTTCGCAACTACAGCCACCCCTGATGAACATGGGGGCAGGAGACACATGTGCAACTTTCAAAGACATCTTTATAGGGAAAAGAACTTGGAGTCTGAAATTTTAAAAAAAAAATTCTTTTTTGACAAGAAAAGTCTCTTTTCGAAGAGAACTCTGAGTTCTCTCTGCCACCTATCAGCTGCGTGATCTTGGTGTTTTAGGGACCTTAGCTAAATGATTGGGGTTGGGGGACTCAGTTCTCCTGGTGGGGCCCCCAGTATTCCAACAGGGTTGAAGGGAGAGCCAGCTGAACTGAGATCCCATGCCTGCTTGTTCAGCCCACTTCTGCCGGGGCCCCTTTAACGGAGCTGTTCCAAGACTCAGGCAGGCCAGGATACTCCTGACAGCAGGGGAAGATGACAGACCATCTCATATGCCCTTTCTCTCCCCTTGTCATAACTTACGCAAACTGTGACCTCACCCTCTTTATCTCCCGTGTTGAGGGGAATAAGCAGAATGACCACGGACAGTTAGGAGCAAGCGCTAAGGAAGTGCGTTACAATTCACACTTGGGACCACATTTTCCTGGAGCCTGTTTCTTGGGCTGTGTGTCTCCAGATGAGGGAGACAGTGCCCTGTGTTAGTTAGGGCAGCTTACTCTCTGGGGCCTGATCCTCTCTTCTGTGAAATGGGGATGAAGATGATACGAGTTGCTTCAAGGAAGGATCACACGTCCGTGGCAGCAGCTTGTGTCCTGGCGTACAGTGAGCTGTTGGGAGCTGCTGCCTGCTTGGGCATGTTGTTGCTGAGTCACTAAGTCGTGTCTGACTCTTTGCAACCCTATGGACCGCAGTACACAAGGCTTCCCTATCCTTCACCATCTCCCAGAGTTTGCTCAAACTTATGTCCGTTGAGTTGGTGATGCCGTCCAACCGTCTCATCTTCTGTTGTCTCCTTCTCCTCCTGCCTTCAATCTTTCCCAACATCAGGGTCTTTTCCAATGAGTTGGCTCTCTGCATCAGGTGGCCAAAGTATTGGGTATCAGTTCAGTTCAGTTCAGTCACTCAGTCGTGTCTGACTCTTTGAGACCCCATAATATATCACATCAATAATGCAGTTGCAAGCTTCATATATACAGTTTTTTAAAAATCTACAAGCTACTTTATTTCCATTAGAAAAATATTGTCTCTATAAAATCTGGTCCAGTTTCTTCTCCTTTACCTCTACCATTCAAACTTAAATTTTACTCAAGTAAAAGCAGAATCACATATTTGACATAACAAAATAATTCACATCATTAAGAGTTTAATTGAATTAGGTGTGCTCATTCTTATTCTGCAGGAATAGTAACTCATCTTTCCTACATGTTATTTCCTTCTATTTTTATTTTTCTGAGTTAAGTAAGGCATGTCTGTTTTCCCACACCCAGCAATACAAGTGTTATAGAAGTGTAATTTATAATATTGGTAACTAGATTCATCGTTAATCTTCAATTCATGCTCAGTTCCCCTTATTATATGCTATTATATGGTATTTTCATAGTATTTCAACCTTACACTTTCCAACAAAGATTAAACTATTAGTTAAAAAATATTATTAAAATTCCAGACTGAAGAACACTGGGCCCACTTAGAGTCATGCTATTGTGAGAGGTCCTTGCACAGCTATTGCTTTAATCTCAACACAATCTCCTTTGGGCAAAGCAGCAACCTGGTAAGCAGCTCAAGCAGGAAAGCTCCTCTGGAAATATTGTTTGTAGATGTCATTGACAGTATTGACATCATTTATGCCAGCCAGCAAAACAGTTGTTTTTACCACATTCGTGAAGTTTTCACCCCTGTTTGTAAGAGCCTGTGTAGTCTCTTCTGCCACCCCTCCTGACACAAGCTGTCCACTTGCAGGGTCCATGCCTAGGTGTCCTGAAATGCAATGGTCCTGTTGACTAACACAGCCTGTGGGGACTGATGGCCACTGGGGCTTTCGCTGTGCTGATCACCCTTCTGACCAAAGACGACCTGGCTAACCTTTTCCCTTGCTGCCCCTCGGAGACAGCTACCCAGTACGTGACTCTTAATCGTGCCTCTCGGGACTCCATATGTATAGTCGACATTTGAACATGGGGTTGAACTACACAGACACATTTATACTCACAGTTTTTTTCAGTAGTAATACCACAGTACTACACCGTCCCCGATAGGTTGAATCCTCAGATATAGAGGGTGGATTGTAAGTTATATATGGATTTTTGACTGCAGCAAGGGTCGGGGCCCCAAAGCCCTGTGTTGTTTAAGCATCAACTGTATACACAAAGCAGATGTTCATGCAGGGCTGCAAACAAGCACCTGCACACACCTCTGTCAGTCACAGTCCTCACCCCACACTGCCACCCACGTGGCCAAGAAACCTGGATCCAAGTCAGGCCAGCGTCTCTATGAGACTTGGCTGAGGCCCAGGCCTGGCTCAGATGTCAGGCCCCTGTGTTACTGAGCTCAGGAGCCTTTGTCTCCTTGCCCCTGTCCCCAGCTCCTGGTCCTTCTCTTCTTCAGGAGCAGCAGGGAGTGGGGTGGGGGGACACCCTCCCAGGCCCCCCAACTCCATGGAGCAGGCAGCCACCCTGGAGAACCTAGGGCTCCCTTGTAGCCCCCAGCAGGCCTTGGCCCTGTATCAGCACCTCTTCCGGTACCCTGCAGGCCTAGACCAGCTCCAGGCTGCCCTGCGGCAGGTGAGAGGCACAGGGCACCGTCTCTGAGAGGGCAGGTCTCCGTGGGGTCTGATTCCACCTTGCCTCCCCAGGTGCAAGAGGGCCAAGCCTGCCCCTCGGTCCTGGAACTGCCCACCGTGCTGCTGCAGATGGAGCGGAGCCGGCGGGCCCAGGAGCAGGTAGGGGCTGGCCGGCCAGGGGGTATGGCAGAGGGCGGGGCGAGTGCCACTTCATGTCCCGGCACCCCACCTTCCTACAGCTCCTGTGGGATTTGGAGCTGCTGACCGGGGCAGGGCTGGGCCTCTTCTGGCCACCCTGGGCCCAGTTCTGTGGTCTGAGGGCCCAGGTCCAGCACTCACAGAACCAGTGCAGCAAACCCCACAGCAGGACCGATGGCAACTCTGAGCGGCTGTCAAGTGGGGTAAGCTGGGGCTCGGCTGAGAGAGGAGGGGTCAGTGAGACACGGGGGCACTCACAGTTGTCGAAAAGTGGGAGGAACGTGGGCTTTGGAGACAGATCTGGGTTCAGATCTCTGCTCTGATGCTTCCTGTGGACCAGAAACCTGCTTCCTTCCTGGGCTACAGGATGGGGAAGATAAGAGCTCTTGCCCGTGAACTCATCTGTGTAGAGAGTGTAGCACCCTGCTGGACATACAGGACCGTTCTGGCCTGTTACTGTTCCATAATGAACTGTCCTAGTCCAATCAACTGCATGGTGACTCCACGCCTTTAGCCATGGCTGCAGTGAGAAAGGAAAGCAGGGCTGATGGGGCCCAGAAGACAGAGGTGCTGATGCCCAGGGTGCCCCTGAGATGGGACTCCAAGTAGCCCCAGCCCCGGGTCCCTCCCTCCAGGGCTGGTGGCCCTCGCCCTGGCCCGCCACCCCGGGAAGGATGGTGCTGTGGTGACTGGAACTAGGGTGTGTCTCCCAGTCCTGGCTCGGCACCCCACTGCCTGAGGCCCTTTGGGCAGGTTAGTAGGTGTAGCAGGAGTAGGTGTCAGTCATGACTACTGAGGAAGTGTCCAGCAAACAATTTTGGCCAGGGCTGCAGTCTCATCTGAAGGTTGGAGTGCATAGAAGGGATCGGTCTCCAAGCTCCTTGACTTGGAGGGAAAGGGGAGGGGTCACACAAAGACACAGAAGCCAGGAGATGGATCCCTGGGGGCTGTTTTAGGAGGCTTCCTGCCACACTGGGGGATTATGCCCTGTGGGCTGGGGCACCCCCCAATCCTTCCAGAATTCCAGGCTGTGCCCACTGCACCAGGCTGAGGACTCCCTGAGCCAGAACCATCAGCTTCTAGAGGGGTAAGTCTCCCACGGAATTCCATCCACTCCATGTTGCCACAAAAAGTGACCAAACCCAGGACCCTTTGCCCTGTTGCCCTCCAGAGCCCTGCCCAGTGACCCCTCCTCATGCCCCTAGCTCCTCCTGAGGCTTTCACTCAGTTAAAAAACCACATGGTAGCCCCACAGTCCCTGGAAAGGATAACCTCAAGTTCCAGCTCCTAGCAGCCAGTGGTGGGTGCAGAGGAGGGGGAGGGGAGGCTGCCATGGACTGAGTTTGGGTGATGGGGTGGGAAAATTCCTGCAGCCTGCTGTGGGTGGAGGGTCCTATGCCCCCCCCCCACCCCCCACACACAGCAGAATGCAGAAGGAAGAAGTATGCCTGAGGCAGTCCTTGCACTCCTGCAGGCAGCGGGCAGCGGACCCACCATCAGCCCCGGATCTGAGCGAAGCCAGCCTGGATGCAGACCCAAGGCAGGAGAGCCCTGGCTTGCCTGCAGAAGGGCCCACATCTGGTACTTTGAGAGGAGGGGTTGGCAGCCAGGAGAACAGAAGCCCCTGGGTTACATTCAGTGAAATGGATGCTGTGAGCTTAGGTTGGGACAAGCCGGGAAGCCATCACCCCCAAGTCCCAGGATTCTGGTTCATCCTTACCCATTCTTCCTCTCATACCTTTTTGTGGGGGTGCCGGGGCAACCAGGGACAAAAAGAAGGTTTTCTTTTTTAAAAAATAATTCCATTTATGTATGTATGTTTGGCTGCGCTGGGTCTTCATTGCTGCACAGGCTTTTCTCTAGTTGCAGCAAGCAGAGGTTACTCTCTAGCTGTGGTTCAGGCTTCTCATTGCAGAGGCTTCTCTTGTTTCTGAACACAGGCTTCAGTGGTTGTAGCACTTGGGCTCCGTACTTGCTGCTCCCAGGCCCTGGAGCACAGGCCCAATAGTAGTGGCGCACAGGCTTGGTTGCTCCACCGCCTGTGCGATCTTCCCAGTTCAGGGACTGAACCTGCGTCTCCTGCCTTGGCAGGAGGATTCTTTACCACTGAGCCACCTGGGAAGCCCCGGGTTTTATTTTCTATGCCAACTCCACCTGATTGGTGCCAGCCATCTCAGGCACTGTGTCCAGGAGGATCCTGAAGCTAAGCTGGGGCTCAGAGGAGAGAGTTCTGGGAATGAATGTCTGTCCTCCCTGTCTTCCAGAGAGGATGGAAGGGAATGGCAGCTCCAAGCTGCCATCCTCATGCCAGACACTGGGGAGATACAGGGCACAAAAGAGACTCCACCAGTCACTTGTCCTCATCCCTGAGGAGATTGCACCCTAGTGAGAGAGTGTGACAATAAGCAGGTGATTAGAATTAATCAGGATGTATGCTGTGAGCCCTGGACCTGTTCATTTAAATGAAACAGGCTCTCAAATGATTGGTTAAATAATAAGCGTAGTGAAGTCATAGGCTTTTTAATTGTGACATCGTGTATGGGCAAGAGGAGGAAAGTACAAATGATTATTTTCTGATTGACAGAAATTTTACAAGTATATTATCTCTTGGGACTACATTGGCAGAAGATATCTATTACAGCATTATAACCAGTGAAATAAATGAACCAGTAAGACAACAGATCAGAATTACAGAGGGATGGGGTTGGAGGTTATTTTCACAGTTCGTGGCAATAATTTCTGAAGGCTTGGGACTCTTACCAGATGTCTTTGTTCAAAACTCTTCCAAAGACAGATTTGTTTTCACAGAGAACATTCCCATTTGGTTACTGTTATGAATATTCACACATCCATGTTACGTAAAGATGGCATTTCTTGTGAGAGTTCTCAATTTAAGACCTTATGAAATCAGGTTCTTTTAAGTGGTTTTTTATGAATGCAAAACGATGCTCCTTCCTCCACAGCTGCAAAGGAGCAGTGACATTTCATCTCTTTTTTTAGATTCCTTTTGTTAATTATAAAGACTTGCAGTTTTTAGACTAGCCTCTGGCCTAAAATTCCACTTCTTGAATTTCATTTGATTTTGCCTTCCAGAAACCAAGAAAGAGCTAAAGAGGATTATCCTTAATAATAGAAAAGCAGGTGCCTATTGTGGGGCTGGACAGGACTTTGTGTCTTTGACACAAGAACAAAGTAGGGGTATCCTTAAGAGGGACTGGTAACCCTGGCAGACCATCCCTTCCTGCTGCTGGGCTGCCTCTGGCAGTTTTGAGGAAGACGGTGTATAGGTTCCTCCGAGGTGGTCCTTGGCTGGAAGGATGAGGCAGATGGGGGTCAGCTGTTGGCAGGCAAACCTGACAAGCAGACACATAGCAGGCTGTGTAAATAAAGGTGGGATGGTGAGCTGCGAAGGCCGTGAAGTTCCAACGCCAGCCCTCAGGGTACCCTACCACCCCCACTGGGTTCAGTCCACTCACCTGCTGGGGACTCCCTGGGCTTCCTGGTTCCAGTTCAGGGGTGTGCGTTGAGGGGCTGGGACATGAGCAGACATCTGTCTTTCTCCCTCAGGTTGCTTCCAAGAGCTGAACGTTACCACCAGCAGTAGCCCTGGAGAACCAGGAAACTCAGAGTCCAAGGTGAAAGGGTGAAGTTTCCTGGGCAGGACCCCTCGCAGATGGGGGATAGCAGAGGTGGGGTCTGCCTGGGCGGAGACTGCTGGGGTAGGAAGTCCACAGCCAGGTGGAAGAAGGGGCCATTGTTAAAGCACCTTTTAAACTACATAACATGGGTTTGGGGCTTCCCAGGCTAGAGTCCATGAGGTTGCACAGTCAGACATGACTGTGTGACTAAGCACAGCACAACATAACATGGGCTTTACAAATTCAGGAGTCAGGGCAGGGGCCTAATGGAAGTAAGGCCCAGTGGGGCCCTGGGGTCTCCAGGCTCCCCTGGGGGAAGTGGCCCTGGAGGGAGGATTTCCTCACAAACACTGGGACAAAGTGTTCTTCCTTCCTAGGACCTGGCCCAGAGGCCAGAGGGGAGCCAAGCAGAGCCCACGCCCCAGAGGCCCCATCAACTATCATCCGGAAGCCTACAGGAGAAAAAGCTGGCTCAGGATGCCCCAGAGCCCCCAGGCCTCCCCTCCCCGGGCCTGCCAGAACCCCAAGATCCCCTGGAGGGGCTGGGCTGGAGCCTGGGCCAGGAGAGAGCAGAACAGAAGAAACTGCTAAGGATTGAGATTCCTCACAGTCAGAGAGAGGGGGATCCTCAGGGTCAGGGTAAGAGAGAGAAGACAAACCAGGGTCTGAGCGGGGCCGCCACTCAGGCTCTGATGGAAGAGGTCTCCCAGGGTCAAAGACGGGAGGGCCTCCAGGGTGAGCACAGAGGGGCGCCTCAAGGTGAAAGCGAAAATTGCCTCAAATGCGGGAGAAAGGAGGCCCTCCCGGAGCCGAGTGCAGATTCTCCCCGGGGTTCGGGAGAGAAGATCCTCCAGTCTTCCGAGGGCAGAGACTGTATCCTACCAGCCTGGGAAGCGGCTCGGGGAGAGAGGCCCCGGGAGAAAGGCGGCTCCCCGGGGGACTTCTGCAGGTCCCTGGGGGAACGGATGCGGCAGCCTGGGGGAAGGGCGGGACCAGGCCCCCAGGGAAGGACCACCCAGCTGATGCAGGTTAAGACCGATGGCCTGAGAGGAGGCAGCGCACCGGCCCTGGGAGCGCAGGTGCCCCTCCGTGAAGGGTTGCGGGCTCCCCTTCCGCTCGCTGGGCCCCCAACCCGGCCACTGCTCCCAGGCCCAGGAGCGGTGATGCTAGAGGCCCCATGCACTGGGGGCTCCGGGCAGCGGGAGTGCCCCGCTGCTCTCCCAGGGCACCTGGGCCCGCTGCGCGATCCGCACTCGCTTCAGGGCCCAGGAGGAAGTCCTGGCCCCGCGGAGCAGGAGCTGGGCAGCTCCACGGGGCTTCCTGGCGCCTTCGGGAGGCCGAGGGGTGCTGCGGAGGCCCCCAGAACCTCGAAGACCGCCTGGCCAGAGCCCCCGAGCAGAAACCGGGCGTCGGCGGGCGTGAGCGCCGCACAGCAGGCGTCGGCTCTGCAGCGGCTGCTGGAGCTGAACCGCGAGGCCAGGCGCCGGCGGCAGCGGGACCGCGAACAGCAGCGGCTCCGGGTGCGCGGCCGGGCCAGTCGGGCGGGGCCCCGAGAGGCGGCCGCTGGGCCGTTGACAGTCGCCTCCTGCAGGTCCTGGAGCGCCTCCGCATCGCCAGGAACCGCCACTGCCGGGTGCACCCCCTGGAACCCGCGCCGAGCCCAGCTCAGCTCCCANCCGGGCCAGTCGGGCGGGGCCCCGAGAGGCGGCCGCTGGGCCGTTGACAGTCGCCTCCTGCAGGTCCTGGAGCGCCTCCGCATCGCCAGGAACCGCCACTGCCGGGTGCACCCCCTGGAACCCGCGCCGAGCCCAGCTCAGCTCCCACCACAGGCAAGAACCCCAGGAGAAGGCGGTGGGGCCACAACGACCCTGCCGGGGCGGGGGCCGGTGGCCGAGCTGGGCGCGACCTGGATCGCTTTGACTGGCGTCTATCCCGCACTTGCGATAACACCTGCGGAGCGGGCCGGCCCGGGTGCTGCCCTCTGCTGGCCGCTTCGAGCCCAGGGGGCGGGAGACACGGGCGGGCCCTCAGCATTCCGTCCCGCCCCAGGAGGACGCCGCAGGGCGACGACGCGCCCTGCGGGAACAGCTGGAGCAAACGCACCGGGAAAGGACCGGGCGGCTGCGAGCCCTCGGGGCCAGGTGAGGGGACAGGGGCGGAGGCTTGTGGAGTGGTGGCGGTCACTTTTTCCTGACATCTGGAATGAAAGTCCACTCTTCCCCAGGAACACCCAGAACTTCCAGCAGCTACTGTGGCCCCCCGGCGCCGCGGAACCTGACGAGCATCGCTCACCCTTCCGAGGCCCCTCTAAGTCTCTGATGAATCCTCAAGGAGATGATTAAAGAGACAGGTGGTTAAGGGAAAAGCAAGAGGGCAACCGTCAGGTCAGAGGGAGTTTCAGAAAGGCCCAGAACGCAGCCTCAGCGCCTGGGAGAGCCAGACACAGACACACATGCAGCTTCACCCCACCAGGAGGTGTGTTATTTCTTCTTCCCTCCCCTAAGCCCTCTGCCCTGCTCAAGGTCAGAGGGCCAAATCCCGGGGATCGAGTATCGCGAAGGCCCCATTCTTGCGGAAGAAAGATTCAACGCGGCACATCTTGCAGGAGACCAGTTCTTGCTTCACTGAGGGGCCTGGGAAAAGATGTCAGAGGCCAGGAGTGGGTTCCTGGGAAAAGAACCGGCAGAGCACAGGAGCCCTGCCTGCATAGCCCTAGGAGTCTGCCTGTGTTGTATCCACTTTGTAAGTGTGCAGAAATAAAAAGAAATGCTTCTGAGAAGCGGGAGTTACAGGGAAACAGGGAGCTGGCTGGCTGCCCACCCGGATCAGCAGTGATGGCCAAATGCCAGTCAGCTGTGTGCCAGCACCTCCCCCAGCCTCAGAATCCTCCACAGAGGTGAGTGGTGGGACTCCCAGCCTTGCTTGCTACAGAGACAGACAGAGCTGGACTTCTCTGGGGCAGACAGGGCTTCTTTCTACCTTCTGCTTTCATTTGGAAATTGTTCCAAATTCTGGGGCAAATCCCCCTTGGGCCCTGGGGGTATTTTTTGTTAAGGCCAAATTTCAACTGTTTATCCTCAAGCATCCACCTTTTCTGTGCCGGAACTGGAGAAAACACCTGAGTAGTCTGACTTGAAATGCATGATCACAGATAGCAAAGGGACTCTCATCGGGCAGCAGACCCACGACACTCCCTGACGTATGCTCTGTCCCACACCTTGACTCTTCAGCTCAAACCACACCCTTGCCTTCACTCCTCTCCCACCTGGCTGATGACCACGAGTCAATCCACATGGACAGCCTTCTTGCCAATACCATGTCCTTACATATCACTGTGTTCCCCCTTAACCCCGCACCTTCTCCCTGCGTAATCCAGCCTCTGGAGCAACCTGGGTGAGCCCACCCACTCTCAAGGCTTTAAAGAGCACCTATATTCTGATAACCTCCAAAACCACATCTTCAGCTCTGACCTCACTCCAGAGGGCCAAATCACCGACACCTCCAGCACAACATAGCCAACGCTGACCTTCACACCCCCCAGCACTCTCCTTACCCCCAGTCTCCCCTGCTGTAGCTGCTTTAGTCAAACACCTGCGTGTTGCCATTGCATTCTCTCTTTCTGTCATTCAAACCACCAGTAAGTTCCATTGAGTCTTCCTCCAAATCACATCAGGAAGAGATTTCAGCTCAACTGCTAATCACTTTAGCCCAAGCCACCATTATTTCTTGCCAGGATAACTCAACCATCTGCCAGAGTTTGTTTTTACCCCTGAAAAGGCCACTACCTACAGAATAGTCAGGGTGGTTTTTTTTAAGTAGATCAGTATCATTCACCTGCTTAAAACTCGCTGTGGCTTCCCCTTAAACTTAGAATAAAACCCAGGCTCCTTCCCCTCATCAGTTAGCTCACTCTGCCTTTATGTCCTGAGAAGCCTTTCCCGACCATTCTAAAGAGGCACACGCCCCTGCTTCCTCACCCATCACGCCATTTCGTTCTGGAACTTGGCCCTCTCTTGCTCTTATGTTTCTCCACTAGAATGAACGCCCCCAAAAGGTGTGTCCACGTGTCTAGTGCCAAGAGCGCTGCCTGGCTCGTGGCAGGTTCTCTGTGCCTGTAAGGTGGATAATTTCTGGGAGGTTGGGGCTCACCCAGCTGCCAGCCATATGTGAAGTTGGTGGTGATGGGGAAGAGGTAGCGCTTCTCTGGCACGTCCAGTTTTCGGGCGCTGAGGTAGCGGTAGCGGCCCTGGAAGTTGTGGGAGATGCCTTCGTACAGCAGGGCCCGGGTGGCAGGCGGGACTGGGTACATTTCTGACTGAATAGGAGCCTCCAGGGCGGGGCTGGAGGCCCTGGAAGGAACTGCTTTGGGGGCAGGCGGGGGTGAGAGTGGAGCTTTGGGGGGCAGGGTTGGCAGCTTGAGTGGCAGGCGGGCTACAGCCTTGGCCTTCTGCTTGGCCTTCACCAGGGACCCATACTTGTGGTGCCACTCGCAGCGCAACATCTTCTCCCTCAGGTATTCCTCCTTCCAGAAGTTCTGCCGCACCGTGTCCATGCTGAGTTGCCAAGACATGGTGGCAGAGGAAGGAGCAGGCGCCGGGTGCCTGCCACCAAGGGGTGAGCACAGCAAGCAGGGTCCCTCTGACAGCAGGTGGCTGCCCAGGGTCAGTCACTCGGCAACCGTGCCTCACCTCACACAGGGCCATGCCCTCAGCACACTTCATCTGCCCTGCTTGCTGAGGCAGCCTCAGGCCAGGGCCCACTAGCTAAGAGCCTTGACCCCCAGACCTCTTGCCAGACTCAAGCCAAGTATCTCTGGCTTCCAGGTCTGCTGTGGTTCCTGCTTCCATCCATCCCTTGAGATTCCAACCCCTCCCAGCCAATACAGACTCAAGTGGGGGCACCAGGGCTCTAGACGCAAGCCTGCTTCCATTCCTCCCTGCCAGAGCTGGTTATCTTTAATTCAGACCAGGCTGGCACAATCTTCCTGGTCTAACTCTTCTAGGCCTGGGTCTTTGGCAAAACCTTTTCCAGCCTCGCCAATCAAATCCCGCCCCCCGCCCCAAGAGCCTCCTTCCACACATGTCCTTTCTAGCACCCAGCCTCAGATTGGAGAGAAGCAAGAACGTTATTTTAATTTAACATCAACAATGACACTGTGTAACAGCACAGGGAAGGGGCAGTGGAGAGAAGACACAGGTTTCCTGTATCCCAACCAGCCTTAATTTTAATGGCAGAGCCCCAGCAACCTGGAAGCACCCCAGCTCTGGTGCCTCTCAGTGGAATGGGAAGGGGCAGGGAATTGGAACTCAGAGGCTAAGATCTTAGAGACGGGCTGATGGCAAGCCTGGGGAGAGGCTGCAAGGCGGAGGGGAGTCCTCTAGCGCAGATCTTCAGCCGTGAACATGCCCCTGGCCCTGCGCAGGATGGAGTCCTTGGCAGCATCATACGGGTGCTCCTTGGATGGGATCTCCAGTACTGCCGGAATGGATCGCTGGTGGGCGTCAAGGGCGTGCCGCACCATCTCTGCGATGTACTGGTTGATAAGGATGATGCCGATGTCATCCCGGTTTAGAAACTGCCTGGAGGGAGAAAGGAGAAGGGAGAAGGGAGTCCAGGGCGGCCCACTCTGAGTTGGTGGCTGGGCCACAGACAGAATGAGCTTAATCCAGAGAGCACAGTGGACAAGAGAAAAGGGTGCTACACTAAACTCTCCACTTTGTTTAGGGTCAATTTCATTCAAAAGCTACAGGCATGGCTTCTACCCCACACCACCACCACCACCTGGTCTGCTAATGAAGATGAGGGTGCGTGCTTGGTGTGTTCCTTATGCTACCTTCAGGTAAGAATGGGAGAGGACAAGACTATATATGCCAGTCTCTTTGTACCTGCATAAAGAAAAAAGCAGATATGGAAAAAAAACACATGGTGAAGGAAGGAAGTAATGAAGTAGAAGAGGTCAGGGGTTGAGAGAGTGACTTCTCAATGTGTAGATCTTTTAAATATTAATTTGTAAACCACATGAACATGTTAATTTTTCAAAAGGAAACAGATTAAATTTCTAAACACACACACACAAATTTTTTGACCACACCACATGGCACGTGGTATCTCAGCATCCCAACCAGGGATTGAATCCGTGCCCCCTACTGTAGAAACAGTCTTAACCACTGGACCACCAGGGAAGTCCCCATAAAATTTTTTAAGGTGGGAAGGCACTGTTCAGACACTCCTGGTCTACGCTGATGAGGGCAGGGGGTGGATCAGAGGGGAAATTTGGCCTGAGCCAGGAACACAGCATAGGAAGAGGAAAAGCAGTAATGAAGAGATCATACTTTCCACACAGAAGGATCCTGGCACTGAGCTCGCTCTTTCTTGTGATCACCCACACATTCATTAATTTATTTACTCACTAAAAACTATTTACTATTAAAAAATAAAAACTATTTACAGAGTAGTTACTCTTTACCAGACACAAAGGCAGGTTCGATTTGATGATTTCAGAGGTCCCTTTTGGTTGGAAACTTGAAAAGATCTTGATGTAAAATTTGTCCGTCTCTCATGACAACTTGAGTCACTTTACCAGACTGCTTAGAGATCAGCCTCCTGGGTCAGGGCTGATCATACCCCAGGCAACAGGAACCAGTCTCAGCCAGCAGCTTAGGGCTGGGCTGTTTAGGGGAAAACAGGTGGGAGAGGTTTGTTCCTGGCACTTGGCATAGGGGCTCCAGAGAAGGGGTGTGGGAAAGAACAGGGGGCTGGTGCTCTCAACTCTAGTCACCAGGTCACCTCCTGGATTAAAGGACATGCCTGCACCCACAGCTTGAAGTTACTGCTTTTAACCCAGGACAGGAAATGAAGATTTGAAGCACAAGGTATCAGAAGGTAGACAGTCCTGATATTCTGTCCGCTGAGCTCAGGACAATGGGAAATTCCAAAGCAGACTAAGAGCTGAAGGAGCAGAGAGTGGCCCTGGCTTAAGAAAGGCAGAAAAGGTGAGACTGGGTTCCAATCTTTGCTCCATCTTTTTCCGAATTGTATGACTTTAGTGTGTGCCTGTAACCTCTCTGAACTTTAGTTTTCTTACCAGTAAATGGGAATAACCCCTACCTTACACGATGATTGTGAGCTTCTAAGGGAGATGAAAACACTTGAAAGCCCGGGCCCACTGCTCAGGTGTTCACTGAGTGAGTGGTTCCTTTAGGAGTCAACTCACAAGACTCCAGCGCTTGCAATGACCGGGGCCTGCTCTACCGGTGAACCGGGAGCTGAGAGTGGCCCTCTCCAGGCCTGGGCACTCTGGAAGCTCAGCTCTGGCGGGCCAGGTTGGACCAAAGGGCAGTGCCCGTCCGTCATGAGCTGTTCCCCTTCTTTCCTGACACACGGTCATGTGAGGGGGGCCTTTGTGGACTGGTCTCACCGAGCCCCCAAAGGGAACTTGGGCCGCAGTGGCCTCCTCTCCAATCGGCGGACCGACTTCCCCGACTTGAGGACGGGGTCTGACACGTCAGCCAGTGCCGCCCCGCGCCCCCTCCCCTCCCCGCGCTCCCACCAGGCAGCAGAGGGTCCAGTTTAGGCCTCGCGGGCTACCTTACCGGAAAGTGTCTTCGATCTCATTGATGGTCGTATCCTTCTCCACCACGAGGAAATTAGGGTGGCGGTTCTTGTTAAGCTCCCCTATGCCGCCCAGCAGGAAGCCAGTCACAGTGTCCTCGTCTCCAATCACCGCAATTAGCTTCCCCCTCCCCGCCATCCTCACAGACAAGCCGAGATCTTCAGCGAACGCCGGGTGTCACCGAAGCCCCGCCTTCGCCGCGCACCGCCTTTTCGGCCGCACCCCCACGCTTTAGACATGCGCAGTTGTACCACTCCGCCTCCTGGGACATGCGCATTAAGAGCAGAAGCGCCTGACTCAGAATACGCCTGCGCCATAATGGGAGCCCCCGAACCCGGGGACTACGATTCCCAGAAGTCCGCGCGGCACAGTCGAATCGCGCCGGTAAGTTCGCTGGTTCTTTGGCCAAGTGAGGCAACTGCTCTTTGACGTCTGGACGCCGAAGGAGAGACGGTGTCTGTTCTCCAGGGTAAGGTCCGAGTCTTTACTGTGTATGTATGTAACTATGGCACGTAGTTAACAACTAGTACATATCTGCTTAATTAATAAAAGGATAGATAAGTTAATGATGATACTCTTGAGTGAGTAGTGTGTCAATTGCTAAAATGTGAAACGCACATGGAAGCACCCATCAGGTGTAACTAACCCATGGGGGAAAGGGGGCGCGCGAAGAAGGTCGCTAGCTGGATGAGGCTGGTAGCGATGAGGACAAGAGATTGTTAGGAACAGAAACAGCACGTGTGAAGACTTCAGTTCAGTTCAGTTCAGTCGTGTCCGAGAAGGATGCAGTCAACATTATATGAGCAGGAAAGGATAGGATGGAGAGTATATTCTCCATCTACATATAGTGAAATTTGAGGAATTTTAAAACTTAAAGCAACATTTATGAGTCTACTTTTATCTCCTTGTTTTAAGATGAAGAAACTGAAGATCAACTTGCCAGTGAACTTGCCCAAGGTAAAATATCTAGTTAAGTATTGTTCCCGGCTAAGATTGACCAACCAGATTTTTGTGATGTCCTCTTTTTACTCTATGTTCTATTCACACCTCATTGATCCCAGTCATGTGATGAAGCATAGACCAGCAAAATGCTGAAGGAAGTGGCTAGGAATGTCAACAGTGTTTTCCTTTTCAGCCAGGAAACTTGAAGACCAGCTTCTTTAAAAATAGGATTTTACGTATGAATATGCATATGGCTTCATTTACCCTCCAGATAGGGCTTATGCATATGGAATCCTCAGTTCAGTTCAGTTCAGTTCAGTCGCTCAGTCATGTCCGACTCTTTGCGACCCCATGAATTGCAGCACGCCAGGCCTCCCTGTCCATCACCATCTCCCGGAGTTCACTCAGACTCACGTCCATCGAGTCCGTGATGCCATCCAGCCATCTCATCCTCGGTCGTCCCCTTCTCCTCCTGCCCCCAATCCCTCCCAGCATCAGAGTCTTTTCCAATGAGTCAACTCTTCGCATGAGGTGGCCAAAGTACTGGAGTTTCAGCTTTAGCATCATTCCTTCCAAAGAAATCCCAGGGCTGATCTCCTTCAGAATGGACTGGTTGGATCTCCTTGCAGTCCAAGGGACTCTCAAGAGTCTTCTCCAACACCACAGTTCAAAAGCATCGATTCTTCGGCGCTCAGCTTTCTTCACAGTCCAACTTTCACATCCATACATGACCACAGGAAAAACCATAGCCTTGACTAGGCGGACCTTAGTCGGCAAAGTAATGTCTCTGCTTTTGAATATACTATCCAGGTTGGTCATAACTTTTCTTCCAAGGAGTAAGCGTCTTTTAATTTCATGGCTGCAGTCACCATCTGCAGTGATTTTGGAGCCCCAAAAAATAAAGTCTGACACTGTTTCCACTGTTTCCCCATCTATTTCCCATGAAGTGATGGGACCGGATGCCATGATCTTCGTTTTCTGAATGTTGAGCTTTAAGCCAACTTTTTCACTCTCCTCCTTCACTTTCATCAAGAGGCTTTTTAGCTCCTCCTCACTTTCTGCCATAAGGGTGGTGTCATCAGCATATCTGAGGTTATTGATATTTCTCCCGGCAATCTTGATTCCAGCTTGTGTTTCTTCCAGTCCAGCGTTTCTCATGATGTACTCTGCATATAAGTTAAATAAGCAGGGAGACAATATACAGCCTTGACGTACTCCTTTTCCTATTTGGAACCAGTCTGTTGTTCCATGTCCAGTTCTAACTGTTGCTTCCTGACCTGCATACAGATTTCTCAAGAGGCAGGTTAGGTGGTCTGGTATTCCCATCTCTTTCAGAATTTTCCACAGTTTATTGTGATCCACACAGTCAAAGGCTTTGGCATAGTCAATAAAGCAGAAATAGATGTTTTTCTGGAACTCTCTTGCTTTTTCCATGATCCAGCGGATGTTGGCAATTTGATCTCTGGTTCCTCTGCCTGTTCTAAAACCAGCTTGAACATCAGGGAGTTCACGGTTCACATATTGCTGAAGCCTGGCTTGGAGAATTTTGAGCATTACTTTACTAGCGTGTGAGATGAGTGCAATTGTGCGGTAGTTTGAGCATTCTTTGGCATTGCCTTTCTTTGGAATTGGAATGAAAACTGACCTTTTCCAGTCCTGTGGCCACTGCTGAGTTTTCCAAATTTGCTGGCATATTGAGTGCAGCACTTTCACAGCATCATCTTCCAGGATTTGAAACAGCTCAACTGGAATTCCATCACCTCCACTAGCTTTGTTCTTAGTGATGCTTTCTAAGGCCCACTTGACTTCACATTCCAAGATGTCTGGCTCTAGATTAGTGATCACATCCTCATGATTATCTGGGTCGTGAAGATCTTTTCTGTACAGTTCTTCTGTGTATTCTTGCCACCTCTTCTTAATATCTTCTGCTTCTGTTAGGTCCATACCATTTCTATCCTTTATCGAGCCCATCTTTGCATGAAATGTTCCCTTGGTATCTCCAATTCTCTTGAAGAGATCTCTAGTCTTTCCCATTCTGTTGTTTTCCTCTATCTCTTTGCATTGATTGCTGAAGAAGGCTTTCTTATCTCTTCTTGCTATTCTTTGGAACTCTGCATTCAGATGCTTATATCTTTTCTTTTCTCCTTTGCTTTTCGCCTCTCTTCTTTTCAGTGCTATTTGTAAGGCTTCTCCAGACAGCCATTTTGCTTTTTTGCATTTCTTTTCCATGGGGATGGTCTTGATCCCTGTCTCCTGTACAATGTCACGAACCTCATTCCATAGTTCATCAGGAACTCTGTCTATCAGATCTAGGCCCTTAAATCTATTTCTCACTTCCACTGTATAATCATAAGGGATTTGATTTAGGTCATACCTGAATGGTCTAGCGGTTTTCCCTACTTTCTTCAATTTAAGTCTGAATTTGGAAATAAGGAGTTCATGATCTGAGCCACAGTCAGCTCCTGGTCTTGTTTTTGTTGACTGTATAGAGCTTCTCCATCTTTGGCTGCAAAGAATATAATCAATCTGATTTCGGTGTTGACCATCTGGTGATGTCCATGTGTAGAGTCTTCTCTTGTGTTGCTGGAAGAGGGTGTTTGCTATGACCAGTGCATTTTCTTGGCAAAACTCTATTAGTCTTTGCCCTGCTTCATTCCGCATTCCAAGGCCAAATTTGCCTGTTACTCCAGGTGTTTCTTGACTTCCTACTTTAGCATTCCAGTCCCCTATAATGAAAAGGACATCTTTTTTGGGTGTTAGTTCTACAAGGTCTTGTAGGTCTTCATAAAACCGTTCAACTTCAGCTTCTTCAGCATTACTGGTTGGGGCATAGACTTGGATAACTGTGATATTGAATGGTTTGCCTTGGAAACGAACAGAGATCATTCTGTCGTTTTTGAGATTGCATCCAAGTACTGCATTTCGGACTCTTTTGTTGACCATGATGGCTACTCCATTTCTTCTGAGGGATTCCTGCCCGCAGTAGTAGATATAATGGTCATCTGAGTTAAATTCACCCATTCCAGTCCATTTTAGTTCGCTGATTCCTAGAATGTCGACGTTCACCCTTGCCATCTCTTGTTTGACCATCTCTTGTGAAGCCTTAGGGACTAGATAGAACTAGTGCCTTCAAGGAAAGAAAAAGAATTTGGAAGTTATCCTGAGGACAGAATTATTCTGAAGCCACTGAAGGGTTTTAAGCAAGAGAGTGATACAGCCAACTTTATGTGTTAGCGATAGGTCGAGACCTGTGCTGTGTGAGGAGGCAGGACTGAAGGAAGAGAATCCGTTTATGGGAAGAGATGATGGTGGGCAGAACCCAGGAGTGGGAATGGGGAATGTGAGAGTCTGGTGGAGCCAAGAAATATTTAGAGACAAAGAGGATAGAATTGGTATTAGATATGTTTGGGAAAATAGACAAGGTGACTTCCAGGTTTCTGGCCTGTGCAGCTAGATGGACAGGAGTCACATTCCTGAGAGAGTGAACTCTGAGATGAACATATTGAAAGAGAAAGGTCCACTTGCTCCCCCTCCCTTCTAACAAACAGGCGTCCTGGCATCTGGCGTTTGATCTGCGGGTTAAGAGCACTTGAGCCATCCGGATGGTCTGGTCTGGTGGTTACGTGTGTGATAGGCTCGGGACTTTAACCTAAGTGGTATGAATTTCGCCCTTGCTACTTAGAGGTATGATTTGGGACTCATCACCAAAATTCTCAGGACCTTGATCTCTTCAGGTAATAATGTGCCCATCTCACAGAGCTGTTAGGATTAAGTGAGGTAGAGTCCTTACATGCTTAGCAGCCGAGAACATGTACCACCGAGGGAGAGCAGCAGGACTGGATATCCACAAACACATCCCCTCACAGGTGGAGGGCAGCAGAAGGAGGAGGAGGCCGGCAACCTGGCAGGAAAATGTTCCCATCTTGGGGCAAGGTGAGAGGGGAGGCAGAGAGTGAGGAAGGATGTGTGTAGAAGCACCTGGCTCGGTGGCTGGCACAGGGCTGGCCCTTAATGGCCATGAATGGCTGGGAACTTGAGAAGGGATCTCGCCTTCAAGGGTCTGTCAGGTGAGGGAGGGAGCTGTGAGAGCACCCCATTCATCACACACACCTCCATTCAACCAGCCTTTATCAACTGTGGCCGTGGAGAGGCTGAGGACATGAGATTGATAAAATACAGTTTCTGTCTTCAAGAAACTCTCGGGATTGAAGGGAGAGTAAAAATATCACAGGGAGGGGGATGGACTTACAGAAAGAGAGGCCCTAGAGGGGTCTTAAGGGGGAAGAGAAAGACGAGAGGAGCCAGGAGGCAGACATCCTTTGAGTGAAGAGGTGGGGGATGGGCATATTTAGAGCCAGGCCACGTGTGTTGGGTTTTCTCTGGTCAACCCACCACTATATGCCGAACGTCTGGAATGAGTCTAGAGCTGGGGGATCAGTTGAGTGAAGCTGCCTTGCCCTGCTTTGGCTACTCAGTTGCTCATTTACTCATTGATCACACCTGTCTGTACTGGACTTCCTAGGTCAGGGAGCGCAGTTTGGTGGGGCAGGCCCGCCCTCAGATTCACTGTTACAGATGAGGGTAGTAGTAATAAATGCAGCCAGAGATGTGCCCCAGGGCAGCATGAGAGCTGGGGGGTAGGTCTGGGAGGATAGGGAGGGGTTCAGGAAAGCTTCCTGTTGTCCAGGAAGGTGAGGAGGGTGGAGAGGCAAGGATGTTCCGGGGCAGAGGCCCAAAGTGCAGCATGTGGGTCTGGGAATCTAGAAGTTGTGAAGAGGGTAGGAGGTGGGGGGTGTGGTGAGAAAGGGTACACCGCCAGCTTGGCAGGAGGTTTCAGTGAATGGTTAGGGAGGCTTTGGGGGCCTTGTTAGGACACGTAGACTAGTCTGGAGAGAAGGGAGCCACAGAAAGGCCTTGGACCAGAGAGGGCCACAGTCCTGTAATGTGACCACCCTCCTCTGGCTGCAGTGTGGTGAGCTGGAGGGAGCTACTGGTGGATTAGGAAGGAGGGACCAGTTCAGGAGGGAGGCCCTAAGCAAAGTCGGGCTGGAGGGACGGAGGAGACCCAGCTTTGACCCAGGACCTAGCTGGAGTGACAGGTTCCTGGATTTGTTGTGGTTCTGCCTGCTGGTTGAGGAGCATTCCTGCATGAGCCAGGGTGACTGTTTTTTAAGGTCCTGATTTTGAGAACATCCTTGAGATCAGGCTGAACAGAGACTGGCCTCCCGGTGGTCCCCGGGGCAATCTTCTACAACACAGTGTCCCCCTCCCTCTCCTACCCCCAGCTCTCCAGGAATCTGAGGACCAAGCCCACATCCCTGACATGCCCACATCCCTGACATGGCCCCCCGCTTTCTTTGGAGCGTTCTGTCAACATTCCAGACCTTCCCAAATAGATGGCCCAGAGGGGTGCTTCTCTGCCCCAGGCCCTTCCCCTGGACCTGACTCGGTCCTCCAGGGGACAGGCAGCCAGCCTCTGCCTCCCAAGGCCTGGTTGAGGGTCAACAGCCAGAGCTGGCCAGCCAAGGAGAGCACACACACAAGGAACCACCACGCCTCTGCGACAGGCCGCACTTTATTTGGAGTTTTCCGCCCAAACGGCTCCCAGCTGAGCCGCATGACATGTGCAAAAGCCCCCCAGAAAGCTGGGCCTCGCAGTGTGTAAAAAAGGCACCCCCATGGGGCAGAGCTGTGCAATTATTAAAAAAAAAAAAAGAAATCAGTCCCCCAGGAAGCCTGGCTGGGGTCTCAGTCACCCGGGGCCAGGACATGTGCGCAGCTGCCACTAGGTACACTTTCTCCTCTGACTGTGCTTCGTTTTCCAAGTCGTAACGCTCTGGGGTTGTGGCCACCAGAGGGGCTGGATGCAGTCCTCAGTGGCTAGGAGGCCCAACTGGCAGTGCGATTTCAGGGTGACCTCTCTCACACATGCAGACACCCCCAAACACATGCTCCTCCACTGGCCTCAGCCCCACCAGAAAACACAGGGCTTCCCTGGCCCCCCCAACCCTCAGTCCACCCTCAGGTCACATTTGAGGCGAGGGACACTCCCCTGAAACAGACAAGGCCCTCCAGCCAGAGGGCCTGGCGGCGAGGGGGCAGTGCCACTCCGTCCACACCCCAGGGCAGGTGTTTGTGGTGTCTGATTCTGCGAGCGTGCATCTGGGTGTGGCCCATTTGTGTGTGTGTGTGTGTGTGTGTGTGTGTGTGTGTGTGTGTGTTTGGCCAGAGGTGGGGGCTGAGGCTGGGGGAGGCACTTCTGGGATTCAGGGCACATTGACTTTGAAGGGGCTTCCGGGGACACTTTCGTCGCCCCACTTGACGATGAGGATGTAGTCTCCTTTCTCCTTGACGGTGTAGGTGACGTTGTACACCCGGTTCCCCATGTGCTTCACGTACACCTCCTCACAGGGGGTCTTGGGCCCATGCACACCCACCATCATCATATTGGTGCCTGGAGAGAGAGGCAGCGAGGGACAGGCTCACCCCCAGCCCTTGGCCCCATGTTTGCACACACTTGCCCACCCTGGGAGACCGCCCCCTCTCTCCCGCTCCACCCGCTGCCTGCCTGCTTTGCTGCAGTCCACAGTGAAGGAGTTCTTCTGGCCCACAAAGGCCTGGGACAGCCCGGGGCCCCGCGTCACCACCTTGCTGGCATCTGAGGAGAACTTGGGGATGGAGCTGTAGCTGGAACCCCGGCTTGAGGACGACTTGGTCACAGTCTCCACCAGAACCGTGGATGTTTCATGAAGACTGTGGCCTCCAGAGAGCCGAGGACCTGAGGGGCAGGGTGGGGTGGCCACGAGCTGGGTCAGAGGCCTGCTCTTCCCGAGGCGGTCGGCCCCGTGTGGCGGCCCTGACAGCCCCTGTTCCCTTCCTCAGCTGCAGCATCCTAGGAGCAGCGGCCCATTTCACACAGAGCTCTCGAGCAGGCTTATCACCAGGTCTGGGGCCTCCATGGCTCTGTCCACCCACCTCCAACCCTTCTGGGCTTTGTCTGGGACCCCAAGTCACACGGTAGGTAGAGCCCTGCTTTAAAAAGGAACAAGTATCCAACCAACCCTTCACACAGCTTCCAGAAGGAAAATCAGGTAAATCTCTGCTGAGCTCTGTATTCTTGGAAGCCAGAAACGGGGATGCCAGGAGGGCAGAGTTAAGTGAAAACTTGGGGAGCCACCGCAGGGAAAAGATTAGTCAAGGGATGTACAGTAGAGAGGGATTTGATTTTTTTAAAATGATGTACACGAGTCCACACATAGAAGGTGAAGAATGGCACGCTGTGTAAAGCCAGGCCCACTTTATTCCTGGTAACCTGGGCCAACTCTGACCCAGATGTGAATAGCCACTGGAGCCAGCCCAGGATAGGCTTCCAGCCCAGGGTGGGACCTCACCCCACCCAGGACACTCACCTGTGACTTTAGCCTTGAAGGGGCTGCCCACGATGTGCTGGGGGCCACCATACTTGATGGCAATGAGGTAGTTGCCAGGAGCCATGGGANGTGAATAGCCACTGGAGCCAGCCCAGGATAGGCTTCCAGCCCAGGGTGGGACCTCACCCCACCCAGGACACTCACCTGTGACTTTAGCCTTGAAGGGGCTGCCCACGATGTGCTGGGGGCCACCATACTTGATGGCAATGAGGTAGTTGCCAGGAGCCATGGGAGTATAAGTGACCACGTGACCCTCAGGACACTCCCGACAGTCCAGCTGCACCTTGGACGGGCCGTCAATGGTGACAGACAAGGCCCCTGAGCCTGCATTCAGGGTGTTGACGATGAACTCTGACGACACACCTGGGGACCAGAGGTAGCAAGGATGTAGGCAAGAAGGGCTTGGGGCCCAGAGCTGGGATGGGCCCAGGCTCCCCAGAGCAGACCTCTGCCAGGACTTGGGGCTCATCAGCACTGTCCGACCCCACTCCCCAGCCCCAGGCACTCACCTGTAGTGCCTCCCTCGAGCCCAGGACCATAGGCCGACACCAAGCCTGGGTCCCCAGCCTGGCTCTGCTCCCCAACTCGGATCTTGAAGGGACTGCCAGGGATATGGGCACCGTTGAACTTGACGTCGATGGAGTGGACGCCATTCTCATGGGGGATGAAACGGATGGTGTGCTTGTCTGTGGGGACAGAGGTTGGTGGGTGAGCCTTAGTCTTTTCCCTCCCCTTTCCAGAAGGTCCTAGCCTGGCAGGGACAGGCCAGCTCACCACTGTCCAGCTCGGAGACGTAGCACTCCTCCACTGCACCCGAGGGCGTGTGCACCCTAGCGTCGATCACGCCCCGTGCGCCGTTCAGCTGTACTGCAAAGGATGCTGGCTGGTTCACCTTGAGCCCGGTCTCCTGCAGACACCACAGAGGGTGCTCAGACTCCTGGGAGGGCCTGGAGGGCTCATGTCTGCAGCCTAGCACCGTTATCCCTTCCTGCCCAGCCCCGAGGCTCCCTCCTCCCACCCCCAGCTGCCCCCTGCTGGCTGGCCCAGCTCAGGGAGGCTCTGAACAAGGCTGCGATGGGAGGCAGAGGCTAGGTCTTTGGCCTTGGCAACCACCTGCTATGGGGTGGGGCCACCTGGCTGTGCCGGGCATGGTCGGGGACCAGAGATGATGTGCCCTGCCCTGGCTGGGGAGGTAAGACCCAGATACCGTAAAGCCGGCCTGATAGAGAACCCGAGCTGGGACAGCACCGGGTGGACTGCGAGAACTCCGTAGCTGGGATGGGAAAGAGGCATGTGGGCTGACTGCCCTGGGGCACTTGATGGAGAAGGTGGGGCCGATGGGGAGGCTTGGGGTGGGGCAGGTCATTAAGATGAGCCCAGTTCTAGGATGGGGAAGGGGGAGGAGGGACACAGCAGCACCCGAGGCTTCTAAGACTACCCCAAGGGGCAGCTAGTATAGCTAGAGCCCCCTGTTGTCCAGACACTGGGAGAGAGGGGCCATCTGTCTGGACCTTCCAAGGTCACTGCTAAGTCCCTGGTCACATGGGCCTGCCATCCTCTACTCCTGCCCATCTCTCAGGGTGGCAGGAGGGCCTCATCCCCCCCGGGCACATACCTGGAGGCTGGTGACAGTGAGACGGCGAGCATCATCTGAGAGGGAGGCCACAGGTACCACGAAAGGGCTGTCTGGGATGTGCTCATCGTTGAACTTGATGGAGACCTCATAGTCACCTGGGGAGAGAAGACCAGTCAGCGCAAGCTCCAGGACGGGGGGCAGCAGCAGGGGAAACGACTCCACCCTGATCTCAGCCCCAGACAAGCTCCTAGGTCGAGCTCAGCTCTGGAGACACGTGTTCCTGGGAGTGTAGGGTGGAGGGAAATGGGGCAGAGAAACTGCAGCAGCCCAGGTGAGGGGTTGGTTTGGGAGCCCCATCTCCTGCCGGGCTGAGCAGAAGCCTAGTCTGGAAAGTCAGGCAGGCCCAGCAAGATGCCCACCTGGCTCCTGGACGACATAGGAGACCCCACACGAGCCGTCCTTGCGGTCCTCAAATGCAATTTCCGCCTTGCTGGGACCCTCCACGGCAATCGATAGGCCCCCGGCACCTGCTTCTCGGGTCCAGATGCTGAACTCAGCTGGAGACGGAAACGGGACAGGCCAGCTCTCAGCACCGTCGCCCACCCTGCTGGCTGTCCTGCCCCCATCCCCCGTCCCGGGCACCCGCCCCCTTACCTGGCACTCCAGCCACCCCTCGCTCCAGCCCCGTGCCTCCAGCCCGCACCTTGTGGGCACCACCTTCACCCAGGGGCCCCACAGTGAACTGAAAGGGGCTGCCTGGCACATGCTGGCCGCGGTACTTGACAGTGACCGTGTGGGGCCCCATCTCCTGGGGCACAAAGCGGACGCTGTACGCGCTGTCCTCCCCCTCCACGATCTCAGCGGCTTCCGTCTTGCCCGACGGGCTGGTCACCTGTGCAGTCATGTCCTGAGAGCTGGCCTCACCTGCAGGGGGTGGGGAGTGTCAGGGTGACACCGGGGTTGCCCCAGGCCCTCGCCTTTCCCTCCCTCCCTCAGTAAACACCCCCTTCTCTGCTCAGACCAGCAGCCTCCCCATGCTATCCCAAGGGACAGAAGGCCCACCTCCCTGTGAAGAGCCCGGCCCGGTGCTGCTCACCCTCCTGTTGCCGGGTGATGCTGCCAAAAGAGCCCAGGCGCTCCCGGCCCAGGAAGTCCCCGAAGACGGCGGGGAAGGGGTCTCCGCCAACCTGGGTGGACTCCTCCACCCGCACCTCGCGCTTGGTCTCCCCGCCCCGCGTCTTGCTGATCTCCGTGCGCTCCGTGCGGGTGTATGTGTGGCTGCTGCGGGTGAAGGTGCGTGTCAGGCGCTCCTGGGCGGACACCATCTGGAACCAGTTCCCTGTGGGACACATGGAGCCGGCAGAGGGGAGGGAGGTGAGAGATTAGCCAGAAGGACAGAGGCCCCAGGGACAGGCCCTGGGCCCTCCCCGCAGCCCCGCCCCACCAGGCTCTTCTAGCACCCACCTGGGATCTTGAGGTTGAGGTCACAGGTGCTGCCTATGGTGGCGATGGATGGCGCCTGCCTACGCCGGGTGATGCTTTCCTTCATGCGGCCCTCGCCGGTGACCTTCACTGTGAAGGGGCTTCCTGTAGGGACAAGAAAGAGTGGGTCAGCCACCTCAGGTCACTCGTCTCCGGCCTCCTGGCCCGTCCCAGCCATAGCCCAGAGCCTTACCAGGCACGTGCTTGTCGGCGAACTTGATGTTGATGATATAGGTGCCGGGTTCAGTGGGGCAGTAGGTAACTTTGCACGTGCCATCCTCCATGTCCTCACAGTTGATGTCCACCTTGCTAGGGCCTTCAATACTCAGCCCCAGGCCCCCATAACCTAGCAGGAGGCAAGGGACACGTCTCCCTCAGTCCCCACTGCCATGTGCTCTCCCCTCCCCAAACCGCAGGCTCCGCCCAGAACAGACACCCAAGGGGCACTGTAACCACTAAGGAAAGATGGCTCGGTAGGAGGGGTGAGCCAGGCAGTGACCCAGAGGGTCAGGGATATGGAGTCTGGAAATTTCTCTAAGGCAGGCCTCTTGGGTTTTGGTGAGCAAAGGAGAGACAAACTCAGGATGGCTGAGCTTTCTCTTAGACACAGGAGAAGTGACAAAGGGACATTTACTCTTCCCAGGTGGGCCCCAGAATGGGAATCTCAGCAGAGACTGGGCCAGGAAGTTCAGGAGGGGGGGTTATGGTCTGGGGCGCTAGGACAGCAGAGACTGGGCCAGGAAGTTCAGGAGGGGGGTGCTTATGGTCTGGGGCGCTGGGACAGCAGAGACTGGGCCAGGAAGTTCAGGAGGGAGGGTTATGGTCTGGGGCACTGGGAAGGAAAGGACTGGTCCCCACTTGAGTCACTAGCTGCAGTGAGGGGTCTCCGGGGCAAGAAGCACCTGCATTACGAGTGTCCACGATGAACTCCGCCACCTGGAACGTGTGTCCTTCGGACAGGCCCTTGCCCCAGACCCGCACCTTGCTAGCATCCCCAATCTCAGACGGTCCCACCAGGATCTTGAAGGGGCTGTTGGTGACATGCTTGCCGCTCTTGCGCACGCTCACCACATGCTCCCCAACTTCTTTGGGGGTGAAGGAGATGCCTGTTGCAGGGGAGGTCAGGCATGAATGGAGCTCTGGGGCTGGCAGTAGTCCTTTCCCAGCTCCCCCACTTTTCTCCCCTGGGCCCCTCCCATGGCGCCACGCTCACCAATGTGCCGGTTGGGCAGACGCTTCAGCAGACAGGGCTCCTCGTTGCCTGAGGGGGCGCGGATGCTGGCGGTCAGCTGGCTCAGGTCACTCTCGGTGATCTTCAGGGACACATCCGTGGAGGTGCCCACGTTCAGCTGTGACGTCCTCATTGAGTCATCACCTAGGAGAGAGTTGGCATGTCAGGCGGGGTGACTCCAGGCAGGCCCTTCCCTTGGGATCAGGAGACCCCCTGGACTCAACAGAGCCTTTGATCGCCCCCCTCAACCCCTAAAACAGGCATAGAGATACCAGGGAGAGCACAGTCTCCATGCACATATTAGGGGCCCAAGATGAGGGATGAGTCAGCATCCCAGTCCTAAATGGGTTAAACCCCTAATTTACATAAATTTAAATTCCGAGTCAGGTAATTTGGTAGAACCAAAAAAGAAAACAGACTAAACCACACACAGCCCAGATCCCTTACCTGCTGTGTGTTGCCCCTCTGGGCCTACTGGTTTCCTCATCTATCATCAACATCCTGACTTAATAGACTGCGAGAGTGTGTTTTCAAAGGGTGGCTGAGTGTTTCTCACTTGCTGTAGAGAACAGCGTACTCCTTACACGTATCCAAAGATGACCTCTTCCACCTCGAGGGCCCCCTACCCTAAACACCCCAGACTTGAACGTGCTGGGCTTGCACAGCCATCGTGTGCTGGGGTGAGCCCCTGCGCCCCCCACCTGTGATCTTGGCTGTGAAGGGGCTCCCGGGGATGTGCTTGTCGTCGAAGCGCACGATGATGCTGTAGTCTCCGGGTGCCGTGGGGAGGTAGGACACGGTGCAGGTGCCGTCCTTGTTGTCCTTGCAGGTGATCTCTGCCTTGGACGGGCCCTCCACGGCCAGGGACAGGCCCCCTGTGTATGGAGGCGGGGCCGCGGTCAGAGGTCCTCACCCCTGCTCTGGCCGCCCGCCCCCAGCCCCGGCCGGCAGCTCCCCTCACCTTCCCCGGCATCCTTGGTGACAATGGTGAAGGTGGCCGGCTTGTTGACCATGCCATGGCTCAGGCCTGGTCCGTAGGCGCTGACGTGGCGGCTGTTGATGGCGTCCACATAGAACTGCAGGGGGCTCCCTGAGCGTGGTGGGGGAAAGGGGGCTGGGTCAGCAGTGAGCACAGGGGCTGCCTCAGCCCCCCTCGGACCCCTACACCTTCCCACAGCCTCCCCGCCAGGCTCTGCATCTGTGTCGACGGGGCCTCCCACCAGGACGCCAGCCTTCTTGGGGCCTCACACGTGTCTGCACACAGCACATGCTCAATAATTATGAGTGAAAGAAGGCCGAGGAGGAGGAAGACACTGTGGCTCCCCACAGCCCGGCCCAGCCCGGCCCCGACTCACCGGGGATGTGGTTGCCGTCATACTTGATCCCCATGTGGTGCAGGCCCTTCTCGGTGGGCGCGTACCTCACTGTGATGGTGCCGTCCTTGTTGTCAGTGATGTTGGGCCGGGCGGTCTTCCCAGAGGGCATCCGCACCTCCCCTGCCAGGCAGACACGGGTATGTGTGGGACCCCAGTTTCTCCCAGCTCCACCCCTTGCTGTCCCAGGCTCCCCCCGCCGCCAGGTACCAGGAGACAGCCAGGAGGCCTCAGGATGAATCCTGACCTGGGAGACAGGCTGGAGTCTCGAGTTCCAGCTCTGCTCAGCTTGCTGTGTGACCCTGGGGAGCTTACTTCCCTACTCTGGGCCCCAGCTTTCATCTCTTAAGGAGGAGCTAGGCCTGGATATATTTCCTCCCTCAATGCCATCCTGCCACGGGGCCCTGAGGCAGTACCTGTGAGTTCCCCTTTCTGCACAGTGAAGGGGATGACCAGGTTGAAGGGTCTCAGCATGGACTCCATGGGTTCTGCAGGCACCACCGGCTCCTCTGTGGCCTGTGGCGGGGGAGAGGGAACAGTCACTTGGCTGGGAAAGGTCTGGGGAACTCAGCCTGAGCTGTGACTGAAGTCAGAGAAGGTGAGAAAAGAGCAAGATGGTTAACGGTGAAACCAGAGGGCAGGAGAGGCGCGTCAGCTGCAAGAGAAGAGGTGCCGGTGCCCAGCTCCGGGATCTGTCTGCCCCGCCTGACTTCCCACCTGCTCCCCATGATGGCCCCCAAGCCACGCCCCGGCCCTGGCCGCTGAAGAACAGAAGAGATGAAGGAAGAGGAGGCGGGGGGCGAGTGTGGCCCAGGTGGGAGGGGCAGTACCCAGTGTGTGGGGTAGGCGCTGGGCCGGTGCAGCTGCGGCACGTCAGGGGGCTCCTCCACGCGGGGCATGGCCTCACACGCCTGGGAGGCAAGGCAGGGGAGAGCTCGGGCTGTGACAGGCCAGTCCCCACCAGCTTGGGTGGCCACAGGCTGGCCCAGGAACCTGACATCCCGGGCTGCCCCCAGGGCAGGACGACTATCTCGGGTGCTTGACTCTCCCGAGGGCCTCCCGGTCCTGCAGGGCCACCTGAGGAGATGGACGGGGTCGGTGGGCCTGGGGGTCAGAAGGAAGACGGCAGGTTCCGCCAGAGAGCCGCCTGATGCCCAGAGGGGCCAGAGGCAGGGCTGCGCGCTCCTGGGTTGGGAGGCTGCGGGAAGCACAGGCTCCACCCTGGAGCACTCTGTGCCCAGGGTCCATCAGACGTAGCACGGGTTCTGGGGGTCCCTGCTCCCACTACGAGGGCCTGGCCCCCTCCCCTGCCACTCCCAGCTCTGCTGCGGCTCTCGAACTTACCAGCACGTGGAAGGGGCTGTTGGGGATGTGCTCGCCTCCGAAGCGAATGGTGATGACGTACTTGCCGGGCTCGGGCGCCGTGTAGTAGATGTCGAAGGTGCCGTCGTGGTTCTCGACCACGTCCACGTCGAGCTCCGCCCCGTCGGGTGTGGACACCGTGCACGTCACCTTCCCCTTGCCTGCTGCCTTGGCATCCACCGTGATCACCGTCTCCTCCCCAATCTGGATGCGAGGGCCCAGGCAGGCGCCTGCAGCACAGGAGTGCCCGGTCAGGGGTCCGTGGGACCTGTGCCCACTCCCCCGGCTCAGTTCCCAGCTGCCCCCATCACCTCAGCCCACAGCAAATAGAGAAGAAAAAGGATACTCACCCAGGCCGTGACCTCCAATGGACACTGGAAATAGAGAAAAGCGTAAGCCACAGTGTTAAGGATGAGCTGGGGTGGGGGTGTGTGTGTGTAGGGAGGGGAGAGGGAGGAGAGGGGCAGGGGTGGGTGCCCACCTGTGACCAGGCACTTGCTGGCGTCCCCAGTGGGCAGGGCATGGATGCGGAAGGGCGAATAGGGGATCTCATCGCCGCCATACTTGATGGTGATGGTGTACCGGCCACTCATGTCCGGGAGGTAGGACACGGTGTATGTGCCGTCCCCGTTGTCTCGGATGTTGGCCTTCTTGGGCTTACCCTCAGGGTCCTGGGGGAGAAGCAGCGGTTAAGGCCTGCCTGTGCCTAGACCCTGACCTGAGAGGTGGGCAGCACAAAGACTCACCAGGATCTGGACAGTGAGCAAGCCCTCCCCAGCATCCCGGGCATCGATGGTGAACTCCACAGGCAAGCTGGCTGGGATGCCAGAGGCGTTGAGGCCAGGGCCGCTGGCCCGCACCTTGCTGGCATCGTGGGCTGGAAGCACCTTGATCTTGAAGGGGCTTGAGAGGCAGAAGGGATAGACAGTTGGCTGAGATTCAGGGGGAGAAGGAATCCCATCTCATTTGGGGCCTGGAGTACCCCCTACATTCACGAGCAGGGGAGAGGAGTCCTGGCAGGGAGGAGGGACCAGGTCACAGCCTGAGTCTTAGGGGAGGGTCACGAAGGTGTGCCCCTGACAAAGCCTGGGCATTTCTTCCTCATTCTCCAGGAAGATGCTTGAGATGGTTTAAAGAGGAGGCTGCCCTGTCGCACCTATTTGTAGCTATATGGTGTCTTTTCCCAGGGTGCTGATTTTGTAGCTAACTCGGAGGACACCCCAGCCATAAGGGAGTCCCTGGGGCTGTGCCACCTCCAGGGTGGGGATGGGCAGGGGACTCTGAGGAAGAGTGGGATGGTGCAGCAGAGAACAGATGAGGCGTAGACAAGCAGGGGAGTGTTTCCAGGGCCCTGGAGTGGCCCCGCAGCTGTGGCCCTGGTGGGAGCTCCCCAGAGCCCAGCAGAGCACAGAAGCCCGAGGCTGGGCCTCACCTGCGTGGCACCTCCTGGTCGGCGTACTTGACGGCTACTGTGTAGGGCCCGTCCGTGGCTGGGGTGTAGTGGACAGTGTGGGTGCCATCCCCATTATCACGCACCTCCACAGGCTCGGCCACACCTGGGCAAAGGGAATAGTCAGCAAAGCCTCCGAGCACCGCTTCCGTCTCCTTCCACCCGGCCCCAGACACTCCATACCTGTGGGGCCCAGCACGGCCACCTGCAGGGGCGCCCGGCCAGCTTGGCTGCAGTCCACTGTGAAGGTCTGGGGTACCCGGGCCCTGACGCCGGCTCCCAGCCCTGGGCCCGAGCACTTCACCTTTCCGGGGTCCACCACGTCCTTCACTGGCACCCGGAATGGACTAAGGGGAGAGGGAGGGGAGGGGCAGGGGTGGGTGCCCACCTGTGACCAGGCACTTGCTGGCATCCCCAGTGGGCAGGGCATGGATGCGGAAGGGCGAATAGGGGATCTCATCGCCGCCATACTTGATGGTGATGGTGTACCGGCCACTCATGTCCGGGAGGTAGGACACGGTGTATGTGCCGTCCCCGTTGTCTCGGATGTTGGCCTTCTTGGGCTTACCCTCAGGGTCCTGGGGGAGAAGCAGCGGTTAAGGCCTGCCTGTGCCTAGACCCTGACCTGAGAGGTGGGCAGCACAAAGACTCACCAGGATCTGGACAGTGAGCAAGCCCTCCCCAGCATCCCGGGCATCGATGGTGAACTCCACAGGCAAGCTGGCTGGGATGCCAGAGGCGTTGAGGCCGGGGCCGCTGGCCCGCACCTTGCTGGCATCGTGGGCTGGAAGCACCTTGATCTTGAAGGGGCTTGAGAGGCAGAAGGGATAGACAGTTGGCTGAGATTCAGGGGGAGAAGGAATCCCATCTCATTTGGGGCCTGGAGTACCCCCTACATTCACGAGCAGGGGAGAGGAGTCCTGGCAGGGAGGAGGGACCAGGTCACAGCCTGAGTCTTAGGGGAGGGTCACGAAGGTGTGCCCCTGACAAAGCCTGGGCATTTCTTCCTCATTCTCCAGGAAGATGCTTGAGATGGTTTAAAGAGGAGGCTGCCCTGTCGCACCTATTTGTAGCTATATGGTGTCTTTTCCCAGGGTGCTGATTTTGTAGCTAACTCGGAGGACACCCCAGCCATAAGGGAGTCCCTGGGGCTGTGCCACCTCCAGGGTGGGGATGGGCAGGGGACTCTGAGGAAGAGTGGGATGGTGCAGCAGAGAACAGATGAGGCGTAGACAAGCAGGGGAGTGTTTCCAGGGCCCTGGAGTGGCCCCGCAGCTGTGGCCCTGGTGGGAGCTCCCCAGAGCCCAGCAGAGCACAGAAGCCCGAGGCTGGGCCTCACCTGCGTGGCACCTCCTGGTCGGCGTACTTGACGGCTACTGTGTAGGGCCCGTCCGTGGCTGGGGTGTAGTGGACAGTGTGGGTGCCATCCCCATTATCACGCACCTCCACAGGCTCGGCCACACCTGGGCAAAGGGAATAGTCAGCAAAGCCTCCGAGCACCGCTTCCGTCTCCTTCCACCCGGCCCCAGACACTCCATACCTGTGGGGCCCAGCACGGCCACCTGCAGGGGCGCCCGGCCAGCTTGGCTGCAGTCCACTGTGAAGGTCTGGGGTACCCGGGCCCTGACGCCGGCTCCCAGCCCTGGGCCCGAGCACTTCACCTTTCCGGGGTCCACCACGTCCTTCACTGGCACCCGGAATGGACTCCCTGCAAGGAAGACGGACGTCAGCCCCAGCCCACCTGCCCCAGAAGGTCTCCCTGACTCAGAGGACCCAGGAAAGCAAGGCCTCCCCTGCCTTTGAAATGACCCTGGGAGACCAGACCAAATGTGCAAACACTTAGAAACTTGCTAAGAAAATGTAACAAGGAGAAATAAACTCAGCTACAGAATACATAATACAATAAAAATTAATGAAAGTAAAATTAAAAAACAAAAAACAAAAACTTGGCTACAGGCTGAAGCAGGGTGACTCCACTTATTTAGGCCACATGCCTGAAAGAAAGCCCTCCTAAATTAACAAATTGCTAGAAGAAGTATTTGTAAAAGAAAATGAATTTTTTCCAGTGTGAAATTAGATAAGTGGGGTGGGGAGAGTCCCATTTCAGCAAGTGCAGGTAATGTGATAATTGAAGACACCAACCATTCCCCACCCCTGCTGGAGGGCAGGGGGGTTCCTGGCTTTGCAGACAGAGCGAGAGGGTGTGAGAGGCTGTCCTGACTGAGCCAGGGACACGGGCTTGGACTGTGAGTGACGGAACTCACGAGATCTGGTGCTCCAGGCAAAAGCGCCGAGATACCAGTGCTGGGCCTCTGGGAATGAGCTGTACCCACTGCCCTGCCTCAGCCCTAACCGTGGCACCCCGTGCCTGCCTGCTCCTCGTCCCTGCTGCTGGTTTGGGGCTTTCCTCCTCCTACTACTTCCTTCCAGTTTCCCTCCCACGGAGCAGACCCCCTGCTCACCTCCCCACCACCCCTCCCTCCCCCAGTGCACACCTGGAATGGGCCGGCCCCCGAAGGTGATGTTGACGTCGTAGTCTCCCGGGGTGAAGGGGATGTACTCCACGGTGCAGCTCCCGTCCTTGTTGTCCTTGCAAGACATCTTGGCTTCCGACGGGCCCTCGATTGCTAGGCCTAGGCCCCCGGTGCCAGCTCCCCTACAAGATGACACCCCTATATCAGCGCCTCAAGGACAGTGAGTTGGGATGGAAAAGCAAGCAGGTGAATGGGGGTGTGGGGCCGGTTGAGAAGGGACCAGCGGCTACAGCGGGGGGGTTTGCAGACTTGACAGGGAGTGGGTGGGGATGAGGTCCACACAGGAGGATGAGGGGGGAGGGCAGGTGGCTGGGCTCAGCATGGCCACAGCATCAGGGTCAAGGTTAGGAAAGGGGCAGGCGTACCTGGTTTCCACGGTGAAGCGGTTAGCCTTGTTGACCAAGCCCCCCTCCAGGCCTGGCCCGAAGGCTCGGACACGGGTGGGGTCACAGCCCTCAGTCACGCCCACCCGGAAGGGGCTCTTGGGCACGGCCACGTCATCGTACAGCACCTCCACCAAGTGCGCTCCTGGAAGTCAGCCACACGGCACAGGTCAGGGTGTGCGCGGCCCCCACCACTCGCCCCTCTGAAAACGCTGGGGCCAGACCCTCGCCGTCCCTGCCCAGCCGAGCCCCTCACCCTCTTCGTAGGCCGTGTACTGCACGCGGTAGGTGCCGTCCCCATTGTCGGTCACGTAGGTGTCCGTCTTAGCGCCCGAGGGGTTGAGCACGCGAGCTGCCACGTGGCTCCCACCCGTGGCTGTCAGGGATCTCGCGTCCACAGTGAACTCGGTGGTCACTTCACGCAGTACGCCTGGGTCCCAGGAGACAGCGCTCAGCCCTCACCCGGCTGCCCGCCCCTGCCCTCCCTCCCCAGCTCCGAGGCGGCTCCTCTCCCCCTGCTACTCCCCAGCCTGGACCATCCCCACAGCCCAGGCCCTGCTTCCCACAGCCCCTGCCTTCCCTCCCTTCAGCAGATAGTGACATTCTGCTCACCTGAGTCTTCCCACCCGGCCGTGGGCCCCTGGAGCCTGGGGCTGGCTCTTCCAACCCTCTGCATGCCCCTCCTCCCGCCTGGCCCAGGGTCTGGCCCCCAAGCAGATGGTAGCTCAGTCACTGAACTGAGCTGAACCATCTCCTGACTCTCGTTGCCCTCGAACCCAAAGCCTTCCCTCTGTACCATCAAGTGCAAGATTCTTTGATTTTCAGATCGGCTGATGAAAGTTGAGGATCTCCCGAGGAAAATGGCCACAGGCAGAAGCAATCTTGCCACCCAGACCAAGGCAAAGCTCCACACCCTGCCCTTAGCTTTGATACCTTCTCAGGGGTATCTGAGCCCCTAGGACGCCAGTGCTGTCCCCCAAGCCCTCAACCCTGCTTCCCTCTTCCCCTCATCGGTGACGTGACCAGCTCCAGGTTTCTCTCACTCACCATGTGGCTCCACACCAGGCCCTGAGACCTTGACCCCACTGGTGTCGACCGCGGGCTGCACATGGACGCGGGTGGGGAACTTGGGTACCGGGTGCCCGCCGTACTTGATGGTAATGGTGTAGGTGCCGGGGAAGGCGGGGCTGTAGGTGATGTGGTAGGTGCCATCCGCATTGTTGTGGATCAGCACCTCGGCCTTGACGCCGGCGTCCGACAGGATCTCGATGGTCAGCTCGGCCTCGCCTGCCTCCGAGCAGTCCACAGTGAAGGTGGCCGCCTCCCCAGCCTTGCCGCGCTCCAGGCCTGGCCCGCTGGCCCGCACCTTGCTCGGGTCAAACACGGGCCGGATGGTAGCCTTGAAGGGCGAGCCGGGGATGTGGGCTTCGGCAAACAGGATGTTGATGGTGTACTCGCCCGGCTCTGTGGGCAGGTAGCTGACGGCACAAGATCCATCCCCATTGTCCTGGCACTCGATCTTGGCCTCGCAGGGGCCCTCCACTGTCAACCCCAGGCCGCCGGTGCCCGCTCCCTTGGTGTCGATGGAGAAGGGCGCTGGTGTACCTACCAGCCCGCCCTTGAGACCAGGGCCATAAGCACAGACCTAAAAGAAGGAGCAGGTGTGTGGGTTACCGACTGGTCCCACGTCCAGCCTTCATGGTTCCCAAATCAGCTCAGCACTTTCAACTGTAGCAGCTCCCACAGGCTGAGTCCTGATAACAACTCCATGTGAGGAAACGCAGGGAGATTAAGCCATTTGTCCCGGCTGATGGACTTGGGGTTGAAGCCCAGATCAGATCCAAGGCCAGGCTCTAAATAACTAAGCTGTCTTGATATGAGTTTTTATATATGGAATGGATAAACAACAAGGTCCTACCGTATGGCACAGAGAACTATATTCAATATCCTGTGATAAACTATAATGGAAAAGAATTTTTTTTTTAATGTATGCATTTGTATGCATGTATAACTGAATCACATTGCTGTACAGCAGTAATTAATACAACATTGTAAACCAACTATACTTCAATAAAAATATAAAAAGCAAAAACTAAGCTGTCTCATAGGCAAGTCCTGAGTTGGGGGACTGCATCGGCTCTGGACCCTTGGCTGTGCTCACCCCAGGACATAAGGCCTCTGGCCTCGGCCCCTGTGAACTACCCACCTTCCCTACAAGCTCCCAGCTCCCACCCACCCCTACTTCCTCACCTTGGAGGGGTCAGGGGGCAGGACGCCCTCCACGGCGAAGGGGCTGCCAGGCACCGGGTGACCATCATAGGTGATGTCCACCTTGTAGGGCCCCTCCTCAGGGGGCATGTAGCGCACCGCCTGGGTCTCAGCTCCACCGCCAGGCTCCAGCTTGCACGGGATGGGTCGTCGGGAGGGCGAGGTCATCCGCACGTCCAGCTGGCCCTGACCGCCAGCCCCTCGTGTGTTCACAGAAAATGCCTGCTCCTGCCCCACAGCCACCTCTGTGTGGAGGGCGAGGGACATGGTGAGCAGAGATTCCAACCCACCACCCGCCTCAACCCTCCTCACTGCATGGGCAGCTCCTGCCCCACTTACTGCTGTTGAGGCCTTGAACCTTGACCTTGCTGAGGTCCAGCGGCGGTGCCACATTCACCACGAAGGGGCTCTTGGGGACAGGGTCTCCACCATAGGTCACTGTCACCGCCATGTTGCCCTAATGGGTACAGCAGGAAGTCAGAACTGCCAACATATCCTCGGCCGACACAGACCAGAGGCTCAGAGACCCAGGGCAAGAGAGGATGGGAAAGGGGCCAAGACCCCAAACAGGCCTTCTGGGACTGGAAGAAGGAGCCCCATGCCCCCAGTCAGCCAGGACAGGAGGGCCGGGGGGCGGGCACACCTGCTGCACGGCCGTGTACTTGACGGTGTAGGAGTAGTCGTGGTTGTCGATGATCTCAAAGTCGCGCACGGCTTCTCCCTTGGCGGCCCCGGCAAAGTGCACGTCCAGCTTGGCCTTGCCAGCTCCCTTGGTCAGCACCGTGAAGTGAGTGGGCTTCCCAACTTCCACACCTGGAGCGCCCATCCCGAGATGGTGGTGAGGGATTGGTGGCCGCCCAGCCCGGCCCGGCCCAGCCCAGCCCGGCCCGGCCCAGCCCAGACAGCTACCTGTGCGGTTCAGCCCAGGGCCCTCTGCCTTGACCTTGCTGGCATCGTGGGATGGGTCCACCTTGATGTGGAAGGGGCTGGCGGGGATCTCCTGGAGGGAGAAAAGGCTTGGTCAGGGTGGACACAGACAGTGTCTGAAAAGAGTCCCTTGTGCCTTTTGCTTCCTCTGAGACACACTGTCCACACACAGGAAGTGCTCAATCAGGGGCAGTAGAATTGTCCCCAGATGACAGCCTCTCAAGCTGCTGGTTGGGATGGGGTAAGGGGCTGAGGTTAGGGTTGATAACCAAAACTCACACACAGGGTACCTGGTTGGCAAATAGCACCATGATGGTGTAGCGGCCCGCCCCTGGAGGTGTGTACTTGACTGTGAAGGTGTCGTTGTCATTCTTGATGATGTCAAAGTCGATGTCAGCCTCTGCGGGGCCCACCACGCCAGGGGCGCACTTGATGCCAATGCTCACATCGCCTGAAGGGAGACGGGCACGAGGCCATGAGTGGGGGTAAGGGAGACAGGCACGAGGCCATGAGTGGGGGTCTTGACAACCTCCTGCACATGACGGGGCCCACTCCAGGGAACAGGTGGAGGGCACCAGCGCCTCCTGCCCGGACACCCCCGGCCCCACCCCCACTCCCTGCTCCTGCAGGCACCTTGCCCTGCCTCGCTGCAGTCCACCGTGAAGTAGGTGGGCTCATTAGCCTTGAGGCCTGTCTTCTCCACGCCGGGGCCGTACACCTTCACCCGCTCGGGGTGGCTGCCCTCTCCCACGTTTACCTGTGGGGAGGAGCCGACGGTCAGCGTGGGGCCCCCTCCCTCAAGGTCTATCCCTTCCCCAGCACTTACAGGCCTGGTCTTAGCCTCCTCACAGGGGCCATGAAGTGGGGAGTAGGGACAGGGCCCAGGGACAGCCAACATCCCCCCGCTTGGGGTTCCACCCTCCCTCTGGGGTCGCTGGCAGGGGACACGGGGCTTGGAGGACACACCCGGAAGGGGCTCTTGGGCACGTTGACGCCTCCCCAGGAGACGATGATGGTGTGCTTAATGGGTTTGGTGGGGACGTAGGAGCAGCGGAAGGTGCCGTCGCCATTGGGGATGACCTTGATGTCGATGGGGCAGCCGTCGGCGTCCTGTGGGCATCACCCAAAGCAAGGTTCTTAGAGCGCCCTGGCCGTCTCAGAGCGCCCACGCCTTCTGCTGGCTGCTTGCCCGCCATCAAAGCCCCTGCCCGCAAACAGATCACAGACCTCCGACCATTGGAGCCTAGTGCCACGAGCTCTGGTGGCCAGGGCACACCCTGGAGAGCTGAGGAACCAGGTTCAAGGTCATCTGTGTGGCCTGGTCTCTGAGCCTAGGTCTCCAAAATGTGTTGTCAGGGGAAAAGGCTCAACTAAATCAATGTTCTCAAAACTGAATAAACAAACTTTCAAAAAAGAAACATCCTCCTGGACCAAAGAACATTTTCGTTAACCTCTAGGGGTCAAAGGACACCATTTTGAGAAACTCACCTGGAAACCAATGTCTTAACCCAACCATCTTTAAACTGCAAATGATTAGCATAAAAATACATATCTGGTAAAATGTTTTTTAAGACTATCATCAATAAGAAAACACAAAACTTTAGACTTCCCATAGTTCAAATGGATTCATGAGAATCAGTCCTGTGATGCCTTGAGGCCCTTTTCTCTAACCTACCCTCCCCTCCCAGGGTCCCCGCTCCGGCAGCGAGGGGCAGAAAGATGGGGCAACACCCTACCTGGGCATAGAGCTTCAGGTCTCCCTTGCCAGCAGCCCGGGCATCAATGGTGAATTCCGCTGGCTTGTCCACGATGCAGCCGGTGGGCTCCAGGCCCGGCCCAAAGGCCTTCACCTGTGCAGGGGCAAGAGTGGAGGGCTGGGTTGGGGACCGGAGGAGCATCTGTCCACCCTCCTCCCAGGTGCGGGAGCCGGGGACATACCTTGTCCGGGAAGCAGTCGGGTGGAGCTGGCTGGATGTGGGCGATGAAGGGTGAGTCTCGAATGTCCTCGTCGTCACAGATCACGTGCACTGCGTACTCCCCGGGCTCCGTGGGCCAGTACCGCACGTCGCAGGAGCCGTCTCCCTTGTCATCACACTCGATCTTGGCCTGCGAAGGCCCCTCAATGGAGAAGCCTGGGTCAAAGGTGGAGGAGGGTCAGGGGGCACCAGAAGCGACTTGGACACCCAGGCAGATCCCTCATCACTCTCCCAGGATCACCACCCCATTCACGCCTTCAGTGCCTATCTCATCTCAACACTGGCCCAAATTCCTGCCTCCTGCCCCCCAGTCACTCCCCAGTGTCCCTCCCTCACACCACTCCTCGGAATTCCCACCTCAGCCACTTACCCAGTGTCCCCACCTCTGTGCCAATGGCCTCCACCACAAAGTCGGCTGACTTGCCCACTTGGCCAGTTTCCAAACCGGGACCCCAGGCCCGGACCTTCTGCATGCCCGCCTCTGGGCTCACCTGCACCTCAAAGGGGCTAGGCAAAGAGGGAGCTGGTGTCAGCGCCCCGAGGTGCCCCCGCCAGAGGTGCCCCTTCCTTTCGCTGGAGCCCCAGGCAGCCTGCCTCCCTCCGCCCATCCTGAGAGGGACCGGGCTGGAGGGCTCAGGGCTGCATGGCGCTCACCTGCGGGGAATGGCGTAGCCGCCCCACGTGATGGTCACCACGTACTTCCCGGGCACCACGGGGTAGTACTCACACTCGAACACGCCATCCCCAGCCTCCCGTGCCTTCACTGGCTCCTCTGTGCCTCCTGAGGAGACGTGGGAAGCAGAGGGATCAGTGATCTGTGTGTCGCCACACCTCAGTCCCCTCAAGGACCCTTGGGACTGTGCTGTGGGACAGTCCCTGGCTGAGGACAACACTGCTCACGGGCACCGTGGAGCAGGCACCGTGTAACAGCCTAGTGCAGCCTTCCCAGCTTGCAGCCTGGGAGACTGAGCCAGGCAGGGGGGTTCACCTGAGCTCCCACAGTGTCAGTGCCTTTTTGGAGCCCCTCCCCCCAGGGGGGTGCACATGCTGTCATTGCCCTCAGGGGGTCAGAAGCACTGGTTGCCTTTCCTCCCAGCTCCCTGACCCCCCACCGCGGCCCTGGGCCCTGGTGCTCACTTGGTCCCTTGACTGTGACCTTGAGCTCCCCACTGCCAGCACCCTTGGTGAACACCTTGAAGTCAGCCACTTCTTTGACACGCACACCCTTGGGCTGCAGGCCCCGCCCAGAGGCCCGGCAGGCGTTGGGGTTACAGGCTGGGAGGAAGAGGAGAGGTGAGGTTGGGGGTGCTGAAGGGCCCTGGACGGAGCCTCAGCCCTTCCCACCACTCACCCCCACCTCACTGGATGCAGTCCTGCTGACCGACCTGCCCGCCCCCCGTCCCTTTCCCCCAGGCACAGGCCATGGCCTCATGCAGCCCTCCACTGTTGCTCCCTGGCGCCCCCGACACAACTGAGAGCCATGCTGGGCAGGGAGCGGCCATAGCGCCCCCAGACCTCCGTCCCCAGGCTGGTCATAAGATACCCTTCCCTTGGGGCTCCTCTGAGTCAGGGTCACCTGGGACAAAGGCCAGGCGGAGCCCAGAGCTAAGACAGACCAGGAGGGGCCTCTCATCCACCCCACAGCCATCCACCTAGAGCCATCTGAGCCTTCTTGGAGCCACCACAGCAGCTTCAGGAACCGAGTCATGCCACAAAACACTCAGCCACACCATGGAACAAGGGAGGGTCATGTAACAAGAAGCCTGCCACAGATCACAGGCAATGCATGAAGGTCAGCGTGCTGCGGAACGCTGCCGGTGGCAATGACTTTGCTGCTGAACACAGACCAAAGGACAGGGACCTCAGCCTGCCACAGGACACATAAAATGGCATGGAGCCCACGGGACGCCACCCGACAGGCAACAGTGTATCACCCATCCAGGCCTGCCCCAGAACACAGACAAACGGCACAGCGTCCGGGGACTGCCACAGAACAGGCGATGGCACAGAACCCAGACCCTTCTCACAGAAATCACAAGGCCAGTCCCAAGAGACCAGAGCTGCCACAGAACAGAGGCAAAGGCGTGGAACCTGGGACCTGTCACAGAATGCCACGGAAGGGGGGGCGACTCCACCCCGCTCGGGCCATGCCACACAGCACAGGTGAGGCCAGTCAGCTATGGCCATGCCCAGCCCGCCTCCACTGGCGTGTACTAACGTGGCACCACTCTCTTGGCCTGGTGGATGATGGGCACGGAGGGGGCGGGTGGCGGCGGCAGGGGCTCTGAGTGGCGGAGAGAGAGTGGGGAGTCATTGCCTGAGAGCCTGGTGCAAGATGCTCCAGTGAATATGCCCTTCCGCCCATGGTCCGGTCGCTTCCCCCTCGGCCCCTCCACCGTGGCCCCTGTCTCGTATCCTTCACAGTGACCTGACCATCCTCGGGGGCAGGGGCTGGACAGATGAGCTCTCGGGAGCCCCACCCTGGGCTCTTCTTTCTGCCCACTTTAAGCCTACAGAAGGCTCCCCCTGACCCCATCCCCACCCACCCTACCCCCTGGTTGCGGTGCTGCATTTCCCGTAAGTCCTCAGACTTGGTGGCAACACTGTGTCCTGGCCTTTGGCGAGAGGGGTCATGGGGGTGGGTGAAGGGCCTTTACCTTCTGCNCCTACAGAAGGCTCCCCCTGACCCCATCCCCACCCACCCTACCCCCTGGTTGCGGTGCTGCATTTCCCGTAAGTCCTCAGACTTGGTGGCAACACTGTGTCCTGGCCTTTGGCGAGAGGGGTCATGGGGGTGGGTGAAGGGCCTTTACCTTCTGCCACGTGGACGGGGAAAGGACTGCGGGTGATGGGGGCTCCGGCGAAGGCCACGTGCACCGTGTGGGGGCCCTCCATCACGGGCCTGTACGTGCAGCGGAATGTGCTGTCGCCCTTGTCCTCCAGGGCCACCTCCACGGTGTCCCGCCGGCCCTGCGGGTCCACGATCACCACGGCAACATCCCCAGTGCCGGCCCCTGTCATGGCAATGGCCATCAGCCCCTTCTGCTCGGGTTCCCTCACCCTGAGACCACGGCCCCCAGGCACCCACTCCCACCCAAAAAAATAGTCATGGCATGTCCCTCCTGCTCAGGCTCCCTCACCCTGAGACCATGGCCCTCTGGCCAGGCCTTGCCCCTGGGCCCCAGGTCCCCCACCATGAACAGTCATGGGGTGTCTGGTGGAAGGGCCAATCCCCACCTGCAGTGTAGATGTCAAAGTACGTGGGTTTGTTGGCCACATTGCCCACGGGCTCCAGGCCAGGACCACGGGCTGACACCTTGTTAGCATCTCCCAGGGCCATGCCCACGTTCACCTCAAAGGGGCTGCGTTCGATGTTCTGACCAGCAAAGAGCACGGTCACCTGGAGGTCAGAGGCCAAAGGTGAGCTTCTAGAAGAAAGCAGCTCTGAGAGGGGGGTTGAGGGGTGGGGCAAAGCCAAGCAGGGTGGGAGGCAGGTGGGGCTGGTGCATGGGGATGGGGCGGGCTGTGAGCTGAGAGACGGGTCCATTCAGCCAGATGCAAGGATGTGAATGGAGTAGGGAAGACACAGAAGAGCCTATAGAGAGATACCTTGTGCAAGCCGGCGACCTTGGGCACGTAGGAGACAGCGTAGGTGCGGTTCTTGTCATTGTTGGGAACCACCTTGGCCTACGGGAAGGGAAACGATTGGCCATCAGAGCTCCTCTTGACCCCACGCCTTCTGCAACCCCCATGGTGAGGCCTCCCCCTTCTCCAGCATTGGAGGGTGGCCCCAGCAGCCATCTCCAACCCATTCCGCTGTTGGCCTGTGCTCTTGTCCTATCCCCAGTGGCCTCTCCATACCTCCTCAGTGTGGCCCTCAGGATCCTCGATGTAGACCAGAACCTCGCCTACACCAGCGTCCACTGTCTGCACAGTGAAATGGGCAGGTTGCAGCACAGTGTTACCCTGGGGCTCGATCCCTGAGGGCGGAAGGCAGAGCCACGGAGTTTAGGGAGAACAATCCCAGCCTGTGTCCAGCTGCCCAGCAAAGACCGTCAGGGGTCAACACATACCAGGCCCATAGGCGATGGCCTTCTTGGGGTTCAGTTGCTTGGAGCGAACAGGGGCGCCAGGTTTGAGTTTGGCCTTGGGGAACTGGGACAGGTAGGTCATGACCGAATGTTCATCCACATTGGGGTCCACGATCTCCTCGGGAGCAATCACCTGCCAGGGAGGAAGGGAGTCAGAAAGTGTCTTCCGTCCCCAGCATTCTGCCCAGGTAGCTTCACAGACTCAACACCCCCACCCCCGCCCCCCGCCGGCCCTCTCCGAGTCCCTTTGCTCTCCACCTACCTGGGGCACCCCAAGCCAGTCGTCCGCCTGCTGCATGGCCTCCCGGGCGTTCTCCACTGGCTGGTTGGGGTCCCAGGCCTCCCAGTCAGGGCAGAGGCCTAGAGAGATGGTGGAGGGAAGCAATGATGAGGGGGAAGCGGTCAGCCAGGACGCGGAGCACTTGCTCCACCAACACCCTCCCAGGCTATGGGTTCACACTCCCTTCCCATACGGCCCCAGGCCCCTGACTAGCTGGGTTCCTGCTGACCCCCAACCTTACGGCCCGTCAGCCGGGATGCCCATCGCTGTTTAGATGCACTGCAGCCCTCCCGATCACCAACAATGAGGCCTTTCTGCCCCAGCTGACGCAGCCTGGCACCAGTCCTGCCAGCCGGCCTCTGGCCTGCCCAGGCCCCAGCACCAACCCTGAACACCAAACCCCAGGGAGCGCACCCCTCGCAGACCCCCTGCCTCATTCCAGCAGCCTCAGAGGTGGGCAGTCCCCATCCCATAAGTGCCTCTGACCCATCTCCTGAAAGGTCTCCTCACACTTCCCACATCAGCCATAGAGCATAAGGCTCTCTCTGCTTCCTAACTTCCGCCTCGGGGAAATGAAGGGACTGAAGAGCTTGTCTGAGAGGCCGAGTTCTTTCTGGCCACCCAGAGCCCAGCCCTCCTGATGGGAGGACTGCTGAAGCAGCCAGAGGTCACTCCTGGGAAACGGTGCAGGGGTTAGGGGGTGCTGGGTCCCAGCCAGAGCTGGAGGAGGAGGGTGATGCTCCCTGGCGGGGAGGGGACCAGCTCAAAGGCTGGAATCCATGACTGGCCAGAACAGCTGAGCTCACTGCTGGCAGCCGAGCCAGCCATGGGCAATGGCTCAGCAGCTGGGAATGCTTCCCAGGCGGCCGGTGCCCCCTCCTCCCACCCCTTGCTCCCCGGCTGACCCCAGGCTGTGGGAGGATTCCCCCAGGGGGACATGGCTCCAAGAGGTGGGGAGACGACAGATCGTCTCAGGAGACGAGGGTCAGAAAGAGTGCTATACGTGGGTTACTGTTCTCATCTGTGATGTCTAAGTCTTCTCATGGGCCCTTAGTGGCCCCCGCCTGCCCAGGCCAGGCCTGGGTCACCTGGCACTGGAGCAGTGTCCCACCAGCCTCAGACCACATCATCCTGGGCCTCAACCCCTTCTCAAAGCTATCCCAGGGGCTTGCAAAGAATAGCCTTCTCCAGGCCTAAAGACCTGGCCTTCTCTCTACAAGTCCCACCACATTTTCTTTCTGCTGGCTGAGCAGAAATGACCCTTGTGTAGCAAAATAGGAAGTTCACAAAGTAGGGAGCTCCGGGTCCCCACTGGCCTCTGATTCAGTCCTGCCACAGATAAGCTGTGTGACCTCGGACAAGTCACTGGCCTTCTCTAGACCTCAGTGTCCTTGCCACTGCAGGATCTGGCAACTCATCGGGAAGGGTCCAACTCCAGCAGTGATCCTCAGCTGGAGCAGGTGGCCCTGATTCCCCCAGCCCTGGGACACACATTCTGACAAACACAAGCCTTGGCATCACCAGCTCACCCCGTACCCCTTCCTGGCTCAGGGAGCCATGATGTGCCGCAGGGCCACTCACCAGGGGCACAGTTGTCCACCAGAGCGCCCAGAGCTTTGCCATCCTGCCAGTCCCGGTTGAAGTTGGTGATGGGCAGCTGGGGCACCTTGTTCTGGATCCAGCCGAGTAGGCGCTGCTTGGGTGTCTGCTTGCGGGCATCCTCATCGTCCTCGTCCTCCCACATGGGCATAGAGATGGAGTAGTGTAGGATCAGGGTCCAGATGAGCCCCAGGATCAGCTTCAGGTTCCCATCCACGATGGCCTTGCTGTCTGCAGGGAGGAGGAGACAAGCAGGGCTCATGAGGGTCCCACTTCTGATGCAGTGCCCTCCCTCTCCTGGCCCAGCTTCTGAGGCTGCTGCTTGAGCGTTGGGTTTGGACTCCTCCTCCTGGAACCTACAGCTTCTCTGCCTACCACATTCTGCATCCCATAAGGCCCAGCCCTTGATGTATCTCCCAACCCCCTCAGAACATGGCTGCGTCCCAATATGTCCCTTGGGCAGGTACTTTCAACTCTTTGATGGCACTTGCATGGGCCTCCTATCAGGCTACAAGCATCTATACAGTTATGTAAGATTGTAAGTCTCACCACCCTTATGGCAGAAAGTGAAGAGGAACTAAAAAGCTTCTTGATGAAAGTGAAAGAGGAGAATGAAAAAGTTGGCTTAAAGCTCAACATTCAGAAAACAAAGATCATGGCATCTGGTCCCATCACTTCATGGGAAATAGATGGGGAAACAGTGGAAACAGTGTCAGACTATTTTTTGGGGCTCCAAAAATCACTGCAGATGGTGACTGCAGCCATGAAATGAAAAGACACTTACTCCTTAGAAGAAAAGTTATGACCAACCTAGATAGCATATTTAAAAGCAGAGACATTACTTTGCCAACTAAGGTCCGTCTAGTCGAGGCTATGGTTTTTCCAGTAGTCATGTATGGATGTGAGAGTTGGACTGTGAAGAAGGCTGAGCCCCGAGGAANAAGACGCTTACTCCTTGGAAGAAAAGTTATGACCAACCTAGATAGTATATTCAAAAGCAGAGACATTACTTTGCCGACTAAGGTCCATCTAGTCAAGGCTATGGTTTTTCCAGTGGTCATGTATGGATGTGAGAGTTGGACTGTGAAGAAGGCTGAGTGCCAAAGAATTGATGCTTTTCAACTGTGGTGTTGGAGAAGACTCTTGAGAGTCCCTTGGACTTGCTGCAAGGAGATATAATCAGTCCATTCTGAAGGAGATCAGTCCTGAGTGTTCTTTGGAAGGAATGATGCTAAAGCTGAAACTCCAGTACTTTGGCCACCTCATGCAAAGAGTTGACTCATTGGAAAAGACTCTGATGCTGGGAGGGATTGGGGGCAGGAGGAGAAGGGGACGACCGAGGATGAGATGGCTGGATGGCATCACTGACTCGATGGACGCGAGTCTGAGTGAACTCCGGGAGTTGGTGATGGACAGGGAGGCCTAGCGTGCTGCGATTCATGGGGTCGCAAAGGGTCGGACACGACTGAGCGACTGAACTGAACTGAAGCTGTAGCTTCACTATTGTAAAAAATGTTTCCTTCTCTAATGGCAGCAGCATTTTGCCTTATCTATAAACTTGAGGGCTAGGGAGGAATAAAAATATGAGGGTAAACTGGAATCAGGTGATCTTTTTAAGACCACAGAATATTAGACTTTTAACATTCTAAAATGCAGTCCTATTTAATCAGGAAAATCAAGGCAGAAATTTCAGAGAGGAGGGTATTTTGAAATAGGATTTTCTCAGCAAAGGAAATTAATCGATGTACTTAAGACTTAACTAGAGAAGAAAAAAGAATCTTAGAAAATCACGAAATCCTTAGCAAGTCTAAATGTAAATACAATCCATTCAATCATCATTCCAAAACAGCATGACATGGTCTAACAGCATGTGTGTGTTTGAAGGGAGCCCCAAGAACAGTCCTCTGGGCTCTCTTTCCCATTCTCCCACTGTATGTAACAAAGTCATGGGAGTGAGAGCAACTCCTATCATTTCAACTGCTTCGAAAAGCTGTTTATGGGAGAGTCTGGCTTTGATCACAACTGTTAATAGAAGAAAAAGTAAAGAGGTGCTGGAACAGAGAAGAAAAGAGAAATGGATATAATGCATGTATCCTGTTTGATTCAGATTCAGTACATGTTAACGGACAGAAAAGAGAACACAAGAAATTTAAAATTTTAGATCCAGAGTAATTATAAAATTCCTGGGTTCATATCGTTAAGGATTCTGATTAACTATTGCTTATCTCATGTTAAATATTTCAAAATACAGTGAATTAGAACATTAAAGCAGTATTACACAATTACCATCACGAACTCCTTAGTTGCTTCTTTCCTTCCAAATAAAAATAAAAAACATTTAAATTTGTTTTTAAAATAAAAAACAATTAAAAAAAAAAACATTTAAATTTTCCCTGCTCTCTGCATTCACTTTTCTAATTAGTCATTTTCTTCCCCTAACTTGGTTAGGTTCCTACCCTGTTTATCTCTACTTCACTGATTCTCCAACAACTGGAGGTAGATAAAACATCTTTATCAAAGCAGTTTAAGCAGTCATTTTTATGAAGTCTTAAAAACACACAATGGGTTTCTTCCCTCTTCTCAAAGGGAAAAATGGGATGAAGAAAGCCAAAAGCTTTGCAAGAAGGAAATGCAAACAGGGATGTGTCCAGCCTTCTTGAGTTAGTGGCACGATCGTATTCATCAACAAATGTTTATGGTTTGTTTCTTTTGTGCCATGCAACATAGTTTTACTTCTCTTCCCATCTTCAAACTCCAGCCACTACTAAATGCAATTAAAATCAGTTTCCAAGAGTTTAAGGAAAACTTCCTCTTCCCACAATTCTTTGAGCCCTTAAAGTAAGTGAATCAGCTTTCTAGACAGTGTTATAGGTTAATCCCCAGGATAAGGAACATCTGATTTGTGTGGCAATCTACCATCTAGTCCATGGTTCTCTACTGGGCAGTTTTAACATGAAAAGTTACCTGCAAACATATGCCCTGTCTGCTTTACACCCTCCAAGGTCAGAGAACCCCACAGTCCAAAGCAGACCCCTTTCTCTCACAAAGTCAAGACAGGAGGGGAAATGAGAAAGTCCACTGTGGCCTTCCAGTCAAGACAGATTCTCCAATTCAGCTCTACCAGTAATTAAATTAGTATTTAAAATCCTGTCATAAACCATTTCTCAAGTGGTTCAGACTTAGAGTGTAAGTGATCACCAAGTCACAACACCAACCAGAAAATTTGGGAGTCTGGATTAAGATAATTAAGAGATTAAACAAAATGAAATTGAAAGAACAAAATATTAAGCATGCACATGCACAAACTACTCTCCCTTTACCACGTCAACTAGACAGCTAGAGGCACCAGGAATTATGAGGCTCAGTGTTCCTGCTATCACAGAGGGTACGTAGTTTGGTAGCTCAGAATCACAAAGATAATGTAATCTCCATAGGCCCCACTCACTACTCCCCCAAAAAGTCAGCCAGAAATTACGATCTTCTCAATCTGATACTGGCTTCCCTTGTGGCTCAGCTGGTAAGGAATCCGCCTGCAATGTGGGAGACCCAGGTTTGATCCCTGGGTTGGGAAGATCCCCTGGCGAAGGGAAAGGCTACCCACTCCAGTATTTTGGCCTAGAGATTTCCATGGACTATATCGTCCAAAGAGTCACGACTGAGTAACTGTCACCTTCACTTTCAATCTAATAAAGAGTAACACAGAATCAAGTAAAAATTTTAAATTATATAAACTTACAACCCAGATAATCATGAGGATGTGACAACTAATCTAGAGCCAGACATCTTGGAATGTGAAGTCAAGTGGGCCTTAGAAAGCATCACTATGCACAAAGCTAGTGGAGGTGATGGAATTCCAGTTGAGCTGTTTCAAATCCTGGAAGATGATGCTGTGAAAGTGCTGCACTCAATATGCCAGCAAATTTGGAAAACTCAGCAGTGGCCACAGGACTGGAAAAGGTCAGTTTTCATTCCAATTCCAAAGAAAGGCAATGCCAAAGAATGCTCAAACTACCACACAATTGCACTCATCTCACACGCTAGTAAAGTAATGCTC
>SJYX01019505.1:81240-110288 GCA_006410675.1 Oreotragus oreotragus
TGATGCTGGGAGGGATTGGGGGCAGGAGGAGAAGGGGACGACCGAGGATGAGATGGCTGGATGGCATCACTGACTCGATGGACGCGAGTCTGAGTGAACTCCGGGAGTTGGTGACGGACAGGGAGGCCTGGCGTGCTGCGATTCATGGGGTCGCAAAGAGTCGACACGACTGAGCAACTGAACTGAACTGAACTGAGGGGCAGACACTGTTTTGTTTTGTTTCCTTTCCTCTTTGCTGTGATGTACAACAAACTACATATTAGAAAGTACAACTAGATACATTTTGACAATATGTGAAAAGTGAAAACGTTAGTCACTCATTCGTGTCCAATTCTTTGCGACCCCATGGACTGTAGCCCGCCAGGCTCCTCTGTCCATGGATTCTCCAGGCAAGAACACTGGCGTGGATTGCCATTCCCTTTTCCAGGGGATCTTCCCTACGCAGGAATGGAACCTGGTTCTTCTGCACTGCAGGCAGATTCTGCACCATCTGAGCCACCAGGGGAGCCCTACCTTTGACAATATGTGCATAACCATGAATCAAGATAGTAAACACATCCACCCTTCCTCAAAGTTTCCTATCTTTTGTGATCCATCACTCCTACCCCTCCTAATCTATCCTTTGGGACAACAACCAATCTGCTCTTGGTGACTATACATTAGTTTGCATTTTCCAGAGTTTTATATGAATAGAATCATAGAGTATGTATCTTTTTTGTCTGCCTTCTTTCACTCTAGATACTATATTTTTCTCTCCATATATTCAGAGCTTAGAACTTAGTAAAATCTCAATAAATACTGGTTGAATGAACATTTTAAAAACTGAAGTTGGAGAGGACCTGGTTCCAGCGAAATTCTCCTTTGAATGCTATAAAAGGCTTTTGGAACAAAGTTCTGGGAGGAGGGGTTGGGGACAGTACATGTTCTGTTAAGGGACCAGTGAGATTTCACAAGAGCTCGAGGAGTGTTACCCATGTGGACTCAAGTCTCAGGAGCTGAGACCCTAGACCCATCCCCTCCCTTGATAAAAGAACTCCAAGATTTGGCCGGGGTTGCCTAGTTCCCCTGTAACAGCCAGAGAGAAACATCCAGGAGCTGGAGGTGGTCTAGAGTATATAGGTCATTGGAAACCAGCTTACTTGTAAAGGACAAGGTAGGCCTGAAATCCACCAGCTTCCCTGAGCACTGCTTTCAGGAAGTTGGGAGGGGGTGAAAGACTCAGCCTTGTTTACTGGGGTTACCCGAGAGATGGGAAAGGGTGGTGTTGGAGGTGCCCCCTTACATATCTTTTCCTGCCCACCCCCACCCCCCACCGCCCCCAGATCTTGGGAGACAGCCTTTAGAGAGTAAAGATCCCAAAGGTGTCTCCTCTTACATATCTTTTCCAGAATGCGCCCCCACATACACCCTGTCCCCAGCATTTCCCCAACCTGCCCCCTGGAGGGGAATCTCAGTCTCTCCGTCCCTCTTATCTTGGGCTCTGGTCCCCTTGGCTCCCCCACCCTTTCACTGATTCATCCTTCCTTCCCCAGCAGCTCCCCAGCCCGCCCCCTCTCCCCCTGGCTCTGCTGCAGCACAATGGTTTGGCAGCTTGCAGATTCCATGACACACTCACTCCCAGCCTCCCAGTGCTTTCGTGCGGTCTCTCTCAAACACACACAGGCCCAGGACACTTTCACACAGCCTTGACACCCAGGGCCTCACGGCCTCTCACAACCCTGACAGCCTCCAAAGCTGGTGCTCACACACCCAGAAGTGCTTCTTGCAAACTGAAGCCAGACCCTGGGAGGGAGACCCTGAGGCCGCCAGGATCGCCAGGATTGGGAAGGGGTGGGGGTGGGGCGGGGCAGGTGAGGGGGGGTGGTCATTCATATTTGCTACAGGGAGAGNATTACTTTGCCAACTAAGGTCCGTCTAGTCAAGGCTATGGTTTTTCCTGTGGTCATGTATGGATGTGAGCGTTGGACTGTGAAGAAGGCTGAACGCCGAAGAATTGATGCTTTTGAACTGTGGTGTTGGAGAAGACGCTTGAGAGTCCCTTGGACTGCAAGGAGATCCAACCAGTCCATTCTGAAGGAGATCAACCTTGAGATTTCTTTGGAAGGACTGATGCTAAAGCTGAAACTCCAGTACTTTGGCCACCTCATGAGAAGAGTTGACTCACTGGAAAAGATTCTCATGCTGGGAGGGATTGGGGGCAGGAGGAGAAGGGGACGACAGATGGCTGGATGGCATCACAGACTCAATGGACGTGAGTCTGAGTGAACTCCGGGAGATGGTGATGAAGAGGGAGGCCTGACGTGCTGCAATTCATGGGGTCGCAGAGTCAGACACGACTGAGCGACTGAACTGAACAATCCCTTTATGATCATCTGTTTTCACTTTCCTCCCATACCTAAAAATATTCAAAAGTATTTGGGAATCTCAAAAAAGAGGTAGGATCCTCAAAAAATTTAAGAACATTTTCTACAATGATCTTTAATAAGTCACCTCTTCTTCAATAAAAGAGCATAATCTATTCCGTCTATCATTATTTCTGCCAGAGGGCACCGGAAAACACCCCTACTGGAGGCCTAAGATCAACTTCTGACATCCAAAACACAAACTTTCCTACATTCATATTTTCTGCTTGACTATTTTCTTGGGATTCTAATATCTAAAAGTATTTCCTTAAATTATACTTATCCACCAAATCATTGCCAAATCATTTGCTTTTAATGAACTTGCTGAAGTATTGCTATCTATTTCAGTACTTCTGTCACCGTATTAACTAAATTGTTTTTTTTCAACAAATCAAACCTCAAACCTCCTCTTTCCATGTAACGTTCTGTTAGTCTTTTATCCTTATATCTTTGTTAGTTGTTGAGTTCTGAAGCTGTCAGGAAATCTATACAGACAGCGGAAATATTTTTCTTCACTGCCTGTATTTATTCTGTCCCATATTCTCTGAGGTTTCTATTCATTCTTTTTCTCTTGGCTGCTCAGGATTTGGAACTTCCTTGATCAGGGGGACCAAGAATCAAACCCTGCCCTGAGAAGCAGAATTATGGACTATTAACCACTTTCCACCAGGGAAGTCCTATTCATTCTTATTACTGTTTGTCTATCCAATCCCACAGTGTTTCTCCCAATTCTACTTTTTCCTAGCTGTCCATACATTCAGTCTCCTGGAATCAATATGATAGCTTTGATGTCCAACCTTCAGATATTTCTTCAACACTCAGTTCTTATAAAAACTACCATTCCATAAATATTCCAAACATCATCAGTTAACCATAACTCTGCTCTAACCTCAATCAATCTCTAATATGAAAACAGGCCCATTTCATCCTACAGATAAGTAAATCCAACCACCAAAGTCAGAAGAAAAAATACTGCATACAGAATGTCTGGCATTTCATACATTTTAAAGCATTTATTAGTTTATCTAACAAAATCAAAACAGTGACACTCAGTTTTAGGTAAGAAAAATGATAAATTCTTTAATATAAAAAGCTATCATAAATAAATATCATTTATTCCTTTCAGAATTGCAACTCAATACATACCTCTATAGAAAATTAGTTTCTTCTGGATTTATCCAAATAACAGAGAATGAATCCACATTATTATTTTTTTTTTAAAAAAAGACTAAAACGTGCCCTATAGACATCACTGACTCAATATGCCAAAAGGTGAAAGATTTAACTAACTTGATCGTTTGCTGAAATTTAAAACTTAGTAAGAGGCTGTAGTTACCTCTTTTTGTAGATGAAGTTTGAAGCAACTGTTTGGCTTTGAGGGAAGTACGAGGCAAATTTTTCAGCCTTTGCGAAGCTGTTGAAAAATAAGGAACTGTAATATTTGCCTGGAAGGACAAGATAAAGGCTATAGCTTCTGTAAACTTGAATATTTTAATACAAACTTGAAAATTTATCAAGAAACAGATAGGCGAGAATACCTCAGAAAGCTAAAATCAGAGGAATCAAAGTGATGCTTAGTGCATTAAGTTAGAAAAGAAAGGGAATGGAAATCTTAGTGCAAAGTGCATACTTTAAGAAACTGTTTCTTATAGATGAGAAAATCTATAACATGTAAACTGATCAAAATATCAGAGAAAACAAAACCACCAGCAAACATGCTACAGGATGCAAATACAAAGCTAATAAGTAAAAGTGATGAACAAAAGCAAACAGTACAGAAAAAAAAAAAATGTAGTGCTTGTTCAGTGCAAAAAAGCAGACTTTGGCAAAGCAGTTATTGTTAGATGAACTGTCCTAAGGTGAAATAGTAATCCTCATACTCAAAAAGGAGAAGAAAACTCAGAACCAGGCAGGTCCTCAAGGGAGTCAACAATCTAGTTACTTTAAATATGTTCAACAACATCTTGGTGTAGAATTTAACTAGCTGCATTTTAGACGTGGTTATCTGGACTATGTACTCATGCATATGGATGGTGAGGGGTAGGGATGTGTGTATGTGTTGGAGTTGAGGGATTTGGTGGAGTCAGAGCATCTGTTTTTTAAGTGTTCAAGGAGGAGTTCTAAGCTTTCTTCACAACTCCTCACCTATTAACTGCAGTAAAACTCTCAAAACTGGCGACTAAGCAGCAGTTCAGAGACATCCAGAGTTTAAGCTCACTATGGCTCCAATGAACGGGTGAGTCCCACAGCCACCAGTGCAGTCACCTATGTAAGTGGTTCTAAAACATCATTCTGTGATGTGAAATCAGACTTCACACACCTCTAGGCCCCCCAAAAGAGATCTCAAACCATAAATCTGGCCAGCATTCAGTCATTTGTGGATAAATGTATTACTTGATACATCACCAAAAAGAATTAAGGAGAATTTTTCTTTATCTCTATTGCTTAATCCAATCAATGGTGATAGGATTTTCACTAATAGGAAACATTTTTAAAAAGTAACAAACCCATTTGATTTCAATTTCTACCAATACTTATTTCAACACACTACTGCAACTCAATGTTGTATGCCAGTTTAAGTTAAATATATTGCCAGGCGCACTAGCAAAAAATTCTCCAAAAAAAAAAAAAAAAATCAATTTTATAATGCATTACCTCATATCTATCCCACAGAAATATCAGGCACTATCATCATTAAATATTCTTCACTTATATATTTATTCATACATGCTTTCTACCATTCATATTTTCATTCATTCACTCACCCATTCATTCCTACTTTCTTTCTAATAATTGTGTACTTTATTCCAGGTACTGTTTCAGAAATAATGAATACATAGCTGGCTAGACAAAGTTTCTACTTCCATGGAACTAAGAGTTTAGGGAAGGGGAAACAGACAATAAACAAAGAGTAAAATCCATGGCCTGCCAGATGGTGACAGCTGCTAAGGAGAAAATTAAGTAGGAAAGGGGGACAAGAAGTAGGAGACATAAACTGCAATTATAAATAGGGTGATTAAGAAATATTTCTCCTGAGATGACATTTGCCCAAAGATCTGAAGGAAGAGTGGAAGTGAGCCATACAGATGCTGGGGGAATGCATTCTAGACAGAAGGAAAAGCAGTAGTAAGGACCTGAGGCAGGAGTGTGCCGGATACACATGAAGAACAGAAGCAGGCCACAGTGTTTGTAGTGGAGCAAATGAGGGCAAAGGGTAACCAACTGCGCATAATGCTGGCAATCCACAATATCTATCAACCACTAGGATTTCTTAAATGAGGGTTTAAATATAAAATATCATCTATAACCAATTGTTCTGGAAAGATCTTATTTAAATTCACAGCTATAATGACTCCAATGGACTTTACTTATCCCTCAAGTTTCATGGGTGATGTCACAAGAACAGCATCTACAGACAAGTGATGACTGTCCAATGGTAATGCAAAGAATCAAACTGTAAATAGGTTCAGGCAGTATACTCTAAATTTGCCTGATACAGATAGAATAAAATGAATGATTTTCATGATACCACAAAGAAACATAATGTTACACAAATAAGAATAAAAACTAAATTTTAATCTGAATTATCAATCTTAATTTGATCCATTTTCCAATGGCAAAATCACTTTTATATCTTTATTTTGACCATGTGGCTTGTGGGATCCTAGTTCCTCTCTAGGGATCCAGCTCATGCCTGCTGCAGTGGAAACACAAAGTCCCAACCACTGGACTGCCAAGGAGTTCCCAAAATCACTTTTTAAATGATAAAGCATACTAAACTGAAATCTCCAAATCCTTCTAGAACTTTAATCCACTCTTCACATTGCTATCAGATTCAATTTCTTAAGAAGAAACCTTATTAAAAGCCTATGATAGCTTGTTAAGATGAAATCTAAACTCCTTATTTTATTTGACTTCCCTGGTGGCTCAGACGGTAAAGCGTCTGTCTACAATGCGGGAGACGCGGGTTCGATCCCTGGGTTGGGAAGATCCCCTGGAGAAGGAAATGGCAATCCACTCCAGGACTATTGCCTGGAAAATCCCATGGACGGAGGAGCCTGGTAGGCTACAGTCCATGGTGTCACAAAGAGTCGGACACGACTGAGTGACTTCACTGACTTCACTCACTTATTTTTTGGCTGCATCACACAGCTTGTGGGATCTTAGTTTCCTGACTAGAACCTGTGCCCTCAGCAATGAAAGTGCAGAGGCTTAACCACTGTAGTGCCAGGAAATTCCGAATATGGTATTTCAAAATTCCCACAATCTATCCCCTACCTACCATCTCTCATTCTTGTCACTGAACTGACTAACCATCCTGTGACCCACACTTTAGTCAAACAAAACCACTATAATCAGGGTGTCATTCTTCAGATTTCATTCCTGGTCCCACTGTTGGGAAAACCTATACTTTCTTCCCTCATGTGACACCTCCTCCAGAGCTGGCTGAGATATCTTTCAGTATCTTCCCAGAAAACCTCTTTATACTGATGAGTGTAATACCTCTGTTTCCCCATCACTTCCTGCTTTTGAAGGGCACGAGCTCTCTCTTTCATATTTATATTCCCAATGCTTGGAACATAACATATACCCTATAAACATCTTAATTATTTACTGAATAATTAAGTAATAATCAATAATAATCTCTGGATAAAATCTGGAGACTTCAATTAAATATTCAAGATCCTCCACAGCTGAGATCCAATTCAGTGGTTCTTAAACTTAACTATACCCCAGAGTCAGCTGAGATACTTCTAAAAAATAGATTCTGGGTCCCCATTCCAGATGTATTCTATCAGTGTTTCCAGAAGTAAAGGTCAGAAGAACTACACTTAATATCAATGTTTTTGTGATAACTGACTCAACATAATTATATTACCTATCCTTAAACAAAAGTTCCACAAGTATTTCACTCATTCTTATATTAGCCCACTACACAGATTTATCATGACTTATTTTACTTCATGTTTCATAATTGTGTAAAATTCTAGTGTTTTGGTCACAAGTGAAATTTGGATGAGAATTCCTTCCCCATGGGCCTAAGTGCAGTCTGGCTATACATAAGCTGGCAACTGCCCTGAGCACTCCCTCCTCAGTGTGAGGTCCTCAGTACAACACTGATCCTATACATCTCTCCTCTAGGAGTACACTGTATCCTGTGCAAATATGTTCTTCCACTTAGTTACATGTAAGCAAGCAAATGATAAATGTTACACAGACTTAGTTTATTCTTTTGTGGTAATTCACAAAGTATTTATAGTTCAACCTCAAATCATGCTCCAACAGAGTCATCCAAGAATATTTTCCAATGCCTCCTTATTTGCAGTTAGGGTCAGCATGATGTAATCCAAACAGTAACTGGGAGGATATCGGGAGACACACAGAGGAGCTGAGAGTTAATCTGGCTTGGTTTTGCCAGTTTTCTAGTTACTTTGCATTGTACATATAATTTACATGGATCTTGCTCCCTCTCTATAAAAATTTTAAAATGAGATGTTGTGAGGGTCAAATGAGATAATACACATAAAAGTCAATATGTACTACTTTTTCAAAACCAGCTGACTGTCTTGGGTTTTTCTCCCTTCTCTTATTTCTGAACCAGTAATTCCTATATTTTTCTGAAAATTAAGCCTTCTACTAAACCTGTTCTCTAGTGGTCTTAGAAAACAAGGACTACTAGTCTTTTGAAAAACTGTCCCTGACAAACATTCCTTCCTTTAACTGGAGAAACTGAAAAAATTACATGTATTCATGACCTTTGCAATGCTCTGGTTTTCTTGAACTTTTTAAAAAAATTACATGTATTCATGACCTTTGCAATGCTCTGGTTTTCTTAAACTTTTTAAGTTACTCACATTTTCCAAATATAAAAGTCAAGAATTGATAATAACTATCAAAATGAAGTATATTAGAACTCTCATAATATTCATATTTGAGTGCCAGCATCCACAATAATGCAGCCATAGCAAATAAGCATATAAAAATAGTGATTGCACAGTAACAAGGCAAAAGAAGTGGCCCCTTAGGTGGAAATAACAGCAGTCTTGCAAAGCTAGGTTCATGCAGACCAGCAAGTAAGATCCCAAGCTTTGCCACTTAAGAGCTGGAGAAATACTTAAAAGAAGACAAAAGGCAGCAAACATATGAACCGGTTTGTATAAAATATTTAAAACGCTATTCATGTACAAAACTTGCCATTATAATATTTTTACATAATTACCATATTAGTCTTTTAATTTTGATATGTAACAGTACATCTAACACACATACTAAATAAAACACATATATTATGTATCAAAGATATATGTAAAATTTTCAGAAAAATATGTAACATTTTATTTTGCTTCATAACGTACTGACTTGAAACACAAAGTTTTAACTTTTATTCTTTTTTGGCCGCACCATGTGGCTTGTGGGATCTTAGTTCCCTGACCAGGGACTGAACCCAGAGCCATGGCAGTAAAAGCGCCAGGTCCTAACCACTGGACTGCCAGGGAAGTCCAAGTTTTAAATATTTTTATCAAATGAATTTTATTAAATTTTAAACCTGCTAAGATTCTGGATTTACTACTTTTCAAATACATCCTGTGAACAGTGTGACTCTATACTAAAATAAATGTTTCTGACATTTTCACCATAAACAAGTTTCACGACTACAAATATAAAAATAAACAAGTATATGCAATTTTTAAAAACCGATGGTACCTTACTATTTCTTCTGCCTATACCTCATTCAAATACTGAAATATACTACTATGAAACTGCATACATATATTCATTCCACCTAAAAGTAAATTAGTGATTAGAATCTCACTATGTTTCTTTACCTATTTTTAATTATCAACTTCTGAGGGAAAACAGAAAATAATTCACCTACAGGGAAAAAATTCTAGGGAATGAGCAAGTGATAAGCTACATAGCCTTTCAAAGCTTCCAGTTCCTAGTCTGTAAAAATGTATTAGTAACTGAACCTACTTTATAGACTTGTTCAGAGGATTAAACAGAATTACGAATATAAGGTATAGCACAATGTGAGTTTTATAATATAAATAATATCATTTACAAGTGGTAAATAAGGAAAACATCAATATTATCACAAAAGTCATTTTGGTTCAAACTGAACCAAAGTTTTTTTCTAGACTATGAATTTTTGAGCCACCAAATAACAGCAGCTTAATATAAACTACACCAAGTCAGCTAAACACAACAGAGCCAAGGAAGAATGCAAGGGGACTTACAAAAGAACTGAACGCTGTCAAAGTTGTTACTCAATACACAAGTTATAAATGGACAGTCAATAACTTTACGTTTGTATCACTTCTTCATCACAGCTTTGAGGAAATGAAGAAACACATCACAGTGACCACTTTAACCACAAACAGTAAATATGTTTCAAAGGAACTGAATAAATCAGACTACAAAACTGATGTGAATTGTGGGATAGAAGGCATGCATACTGAGCCTTTCAAAGACTGCAGAAATAACTCTGATAGTTGTTTAAAACTGGGTTTAGTACATGCTCTTATCTGCCTTAGTTAATAAGCAATACTTCTTGGAAAGTGTCCAATTCTTTTGAAATCACTCTGTAAAGCAGAGTGCCCATCTACTCCCACATCACTTCTTGGCTCAGTCTGGCCACTCTGTTCTAGGCGTTCCTTCTGTGTGATTCTCTAATCCTTGTTTATGGTGCATATTTCTCCTTATATCAACAGCTTCAGCTTTTCTTTCCATCAAGTTACTTTCAACCTTTTTTTTTAAAATAAAATTCTACCTTTGGTAAAGTATTTATTAAGAATTTAGCAAGCCTTATTTGTATATTTATAGGATGATCATTGCTTTTATTAATATTCTAGTAAGAAAGCTCCTTGGGTTTTAAATGGTCTATTTCAGGACTATTCCCCCTCCACCCCACCCCACCCCCAGATTCTGTCACTCTTAAGGTTCAGTATTGCAGAACAGATGGTTTTTAAATAATATATATATTTTTATATATTTAATTTATATACAATTTAATACAGCTATGATCATCTTATAGCACTAGCAAGCATTACATTTTACTGTAGTACAGCTATTCAGCACAAGACTAAACTCGGCAACTCTCGTTTTTTCTCTAAGCAGCTGACGCATAAAAGGTGCTTACTGGCTGAAGCCTGAGGCTGCATGCGAGGCACACCTCCGTTCGGCACTTGAAAATTCGAGTCGCTTCTGCTGCTTCTCACTGAGTCAACTTGTGTGTTAGACGTGCGGGACAGGTTTGGAAGACTGCGTCTTAGTTTTTCTATGACAACAGAATTTTAATTAAAAAAAAAAAAGTCAAAACATTTTTTAGGATGGAGAAAATTAAAATATTAAGATTAATATTCAAAAATCATTCTTTAAGTGTTCTGGAGACTTTAGAAGAGCTAACAGGAAAAAAAACCATTCTTATAAAAAATAACTCAATACAGTTTCTATAAGTGGGTAGAACCTTTAAAAAAGAACCAAAAATTACTTAACTCAAAATCTAAACACTTCATGAGTATGGCAAAGCAAAACTAACCTAAGTAAAAATTCTTGATCTACTCATCTAAAATACAAAACCTTGGTAAAAACCGTGTTACTATATACCAAAATAGGAGGGACAATTTTTTTCCATTCTTATAGTTACCTTCATTTTTAACATTGGTTGTCTGTAAATCTGTTGGATGGCCTTGAAGTGAAAGGCGAGGTTGCTGTAACCGGCTAATCATAGGCTGTGGGGACACTCTACTATATTCTATTCCCCGAGCAGGAGATCGAGAACGAGGTGAATTTCGGGGTGACTGCTTAGGTGAAGGTCGAGGTGAATTGCGTGGTGATGGTGAAAACCTGTTAACAGCAGGGTATACCGCATGATGCACATTGTCATCTTCATCATCTAAACTCTGTGCATCAAGTTCCTGATCACTAAAAGTACCCCGTCTTGTAGAATTGCAAGATGAACCAGAACTGCGCCGAGATGCTGTGGCTGCATATTCTTGCCGGAGACCTGACAATAATGAATGTGTTATTTCTTTAGTATTAAACATTTAAGGTTTAAAAGCACAAGATTATCATTGAGAAACACAAATAGCATGTAACATGTAAAGGAAAATTCCCTTTTACTTGATTCATCTTAGACGTCCCCACACATAAGGATGCATATACTACATCTAAAAAGCTATTTTTAAATTACATGAAATTCATAAACTTTTACCCAATTTCAACATTTCTTCTTGAATCCAAAATCTATATTAAAAAGAAAACCATAAATTTAAAAATACTTCTATTTCAAAAGACAGAGTCCAAATTTGAGATTAACATTAAAGGAATATTGAAGGAAAACAATTACCTGTCCAACCGGTGTAAAGAATACATCAGTGAGTAAATAAACATCCTGGATACTAAACCTTTGGGTTAATCTTACTCAGAAGATGATGAAGGAAACTTCCAACCCACTCTTAAGAATTCAATACTTGGGTACAAATGTAATTTCAATTGCTTCATAAGCTAACGGACTTCAATAAAATAAGCTTATAGTCTAAACCATCAAGTAAGAATTTTCAAAGGAGTCCCTTTTTATCTTGTTTTTCCAGAAACACCCAAGCAACCTAAGAGGCCCTTCAAATTGTATAAAAATTTCTAGAATAAAAACAAATGTGAAACATATTCAATGAGAAAAAAATTACAACTGAAAAAGTGTCGAATTCAGATAGTATTTTAAGGCAATCCTGCTACCTATTGGCAGTTTAGTTCAGAAGATCTGTCTGTTCTTGAGTAGTATTCAAACTTTTTAAGTTATATAGTCATACACAGAAAGTGTTATCAACATGGTCCCCCAAAGAAGTGAAAGAGAATCATATCAGGGTACCTATAACACTATGGTTTCCTAGGGCCCATCTAGCCCTTTGGTCAGGTTTGGAGACCATTGTAGTAACTGACAAATTACTTTGTGTCACCTAGCAAAAGACAACAGACCCATGAAAAGAGTATTGTTTTAGAAAAGAAAATCCCAATCCTGATGCAAGTTCTCCATTAACAAGTGGGTCTTAGGGAGATCACAATCACTATGGGCATTGTGCTTTTCTCATCTTAAAAATGAGGGAGCTGAACCAAGCAAAAGCCCACATCTGTTACTCTACAATTTTGCTAGCAAGAAACTGGAGAAACAATGTTGCAAAAAGAAAAATCATTCTCTTAAAAAGAAAATGATGGTGTTTTCAAAGAGGTATCACTCACATTTTCAGTATCACTTTATTTTTTTAATTCACCAGAAAAAGAAATATTTATGCATGTGAATAGCTTAGAAAGGATTTTTAAAGAAAGGCTAAAATTTCTATTATGTGTTATCAACATACAATATGAAAACTATACCAAATACATGATTGAATTTCTAACAAAATATTGCAGTCAGGGTTCAAAGAAGAAATGAATAACTTTAAGTGACAGGCAGCATTCTTTATTCTTTTTTCACATCTGTGACAATAACCCCTCATTAACTGACAATACCATACTTGGAGTGAGGAGTTATGTCTACAAAGTTACAGAAGAAAAGGGTAACATGTTATTGGTTTCTAGGGCTAAAGACATAAGCACCAAACCTTTCTATCTTTCTAAGGGAAGATGTTTAAAAATGGGATAAGAATTAGCAGAGTAAGAAACCAACATTCTGCAGTTTCTTAATGTTACAGCTTGATAAAACTTACATAAAATAAAGGACAAACAAAATTTCTGAACTAAATTATAGCACTGCTCCATTACCTCAGCCAACTGTCAAGACTCTGAAACCTGTGCTTTAAGGATCTTTTCATTGTAAAGAGATCACTTTAGAGAGCTTGCTTCCTTCAGTTAAGCCCATACAATAAAATGTACAGGCAAGAATAATACTATCATCATCATCTTATATTCAGATGAGAGTCAAGTCACTGATGAACGCTTGAAATAGTAAAAATTTTGTGCACATGTATATTTTGGGGACAACACTTCTATCAGATTCTCAAAGGTACCTGTTACCCAAAAAGTTGCAAGGATCACTGTGCAAAGCAATATCACATGCTTCATTTAATGTCACAATTTCAAGTTTCACAATTTTATAAAGGTCTCTCTCTCTCTCTATTTAATCAGAATATACCATATACTGTAAGAAAGATGATATACTTGCCTCCAAGGAGAAAAAACCGATTTTGTGGGTGTGAAAAAAAATCTTAAGATATAACAGTTTGTGGTCCTTAGAGTACTCACAAAGAGATGTAGAATATATCAGTGGTATTAAAATTTATTGGGAGTGGAGGTGGGTAAAAAGGAAAAGAAAAATCTAAATAGGCTCCTTGCTGCTGCTGCTGCTGCTAAGTTGCTTCAGTCGTGTCTGACTCTGTGCAACCCCATAGATGGCTGCCCACCAGGCTCCCCCATCCCTGGGATTCTCCAGGCAAGGACACTGGAGTGGGTTGCCATTTCCTTCTCCAATGCATGAAAGAGAAAAGTGAAAGTGAAGTCGCTCAGTCGTGTCCGACTCTTAGCGACCCCATGGACTGCAGCCTACCAGGCTCCTCCGTCCATGGGATTTTCCAGGCAAGAGTACTGGAGTGGGGTGCCATTGCCTGCTCCGAATAGGCTCCTTATGGGACAGGTAATAATGAAAGAACAGCTGAGAAATGCTAATCTACACTAAGGAAGCAGAGCAACAGACTATAACTATACTAGTGAATTGGAGAAGGAAATGGCAACCCACTCCAGTACTCTTGCCTGGAGAATCCCATGGATGGAGGAGCCTGGTGGGCTACAGTCTACAGAGTCGCAAAGAATGGGACATGGACTGAGCGACTTCATTCACTCATACTAGTGAATTACAGTACAGAGTAACATGCAGGGTATGATTTCCAGTCACAGCAGAGCACAGCCTGCTTTTCTTCAGTACTCACACAGCAAACTGCTCAGCATACAATGGACTCTAAAAACAAGTGAATGAACAAACCAGTCCACATGCTGAAAAAGCCTCTGAAATTTCAACATTTCTATTCTTATTAAACTACTGTTCTACAACACTGTAAGACATTTAATAAGGGCAACAAAATTATACCTTTAATAAGGGCAACAAAACATAATGAAAGACCTAATCTTTAACTAGTAAAATACTTACTTTCTTCCTGCATCCGAGCTAGAATTTGCACATCAGTTACATCATTTAGCTTATAATTGGATCCAATTGAATCTTCATCTAATTCTGAAGCACTTAATTCACTGTCTATAGAGGACTGAGGACTGAGTGGAGGATTTCTGTCTGATGAACTTTTCAAATTACCTTAAAAAAGAAAATGATTCAAACTTAGGTGAACAAAAATTGAATAAACATCTGTTGCAATTAACTTGATACTGCATCTTTGGGTCGATTCTGCTTATTGTTACTCTGTCTTTTCTGTTTATAAAATTCCCAGATGTTAAAATTAAAAACTGGCCTGATTAAGAATAAAGACAGCTATGGAGACTTCTTCATATACAATGACAAATACAAGACTCATTTTCTTATAGCTATAATTTATCCATGTTCTTATGAAAAATTAGGTTTTCAAAACAGTACTGGGAAAGTAGTTAATGTTCGAATATTACATGCTAGAGGATTCCAACTTTTACCAGGTAGCCAATGAAACTGCTCTATAAACAGATGAATTATGTCATGTTTTCTCCTCCCATTCAGTCATCGGCAAACACCATCATCCTTTCCCTTGAATAAAACCACCTACTTTTCCTAAACAAGAAAACTATAATTTGAGGAAAATCAGGATTCCTTAGAGATTTAGAACCACACCAAAGAAAGAACACTAAGCTCGTTTCTCCTACATTATTCCATGTTTACAAAATTCCTTTGCCAAACTAATAATGGGGATCCAAGGAGTTCTCTGATGTTTAGTAGTGAAGCACAAAGACAGGATGAAGGAAATGACTGGATTAAAAAACACATTTTATCACTATAAATCAGAGGAGGATAGAAGACAGCTCAAAGGAATAAAGGCTATACATATCCAAAAGAGTCTTATTAGGTTGGTGAAAAAGTAATTGCAGTTTTGGACTGTGAATTTTAAATCATAACTGGGCTCAAACACATCTTTATTAATCAAAATAGGAACAATTACAATCTAGACAGTTTTGCCAACAAGAAATAAGTTTGTTTATCCCGGTAGCATAAAAATCTGTGCTTTGGGCTTTTACAAACTCTTAGAAAGCATTTTCTGCCTCCTGCTGGTTGTGGAAGCATTTCCTCTGCAAAAAGCTGTTGAGATGCTTGAAGAAGTGGTAGTCAGTTAGCAAGAGGTCAAGTGAATACAGTGGATGAGGTAAAACTTTGTAGCCCAGTTCATTCAATTTTTGAGGTGTTGCTTGTACAACACGTGGTTGGGTGTTGTCATGGGGAAGAACTGGACCCCTTCTGTTGACCACTGGCTGCAGGCGTTGCTGTCTTCTGTGCATCTCATCGATTTGCTGAGCATACTTCTCAGGTGTAACGGTTTCACCAGGATTCAAAAGGCTGTAGTGGATCAGAAGAGCAGCAGACCACCAAACAGGGACCAGACCTTTCCTGGTGCCAGCCTGGCTTTGCAAAGAGCTTTGAAAGTCCAAATACAAGCTGGTTGCTGCCGGCTGTCATATAAAATCCACTTTTCTTCGCACGTCACAGTCCGATCAAGAAATGGTTCATTGTTGTTACACAGAATAAGAGAAGACAATGCTTCAGAAGGATGATTTTTTTGATTTGTGGTCAGCTCATGAGGCACCCACTTATCATGCTTTTTCACCTTTCAATTTGCTTTGAAGGTCAAATGACCATAGAATGGTCAACGTTGAGTTCTTTGGCAACTTCTCATGCAGTTGTATGGAGAAGGCGATGGCACCCCACTTCAGTACTCTTGTCTGGAAAATCCCATGGACAGAGGAGCCTGGTGGGCTGCAGTCCATGGGGTCGCTAAGAGTTGGATACGACTGAGAGTCTTCACTTTTCATTTTCATGCACTGGAGAAGGAAATGGCAACCCACTCCAGTGTTCTTGCCTGGACAATCCCAGGGACAGGGGAGCCTGGTGGGCTGCCCTCTATGGGGTCGCACAGAATTGGACACAACTGAAGAGACTTAGCAGTAGCAGCAGCAGCATGTTGTAAGAGGATCAGCTTCAGTGACCCTCTCAATTGGTCACTGTCAACTTCTGATGGCTGGCCACTCCACCCCTCATCTTCAAGGCTCTCATCTCTTTTGCAAAATTTCTCGAATCACCACTGCCCTGTATATTCGTTAGCAATTCCTGGGCCAAATGCGTTGTTGATGTTACAAGTTGTCTCTGCTGCCTTACAACCCCTTTTGAACTCGAATAAGAAAACTGCTTGAATTTGCTTTTTGTCAATCATCATTTCCATAGTCTAAAATAAATATAAATTACACAGCAAGAAATAAGTCATTAGCAAAAAAAAAATAAAGTGAGAAATGTGCATTAAAATGATGTACAACATAACCACATTGGTTAAGAATCTATTCCAATACCAAACAGCAAAGTTCAATAATACAAAACCGCAATTACTTTTGCACCAACCTAATAACTTCTTTAGAGGAAATGCTTTCATCTGATCAACTTCCAACGAAGAACTGAAAAATCCCAACATTGTTACTAATATTTCTAATACAGATATATTTGGAATTCTTGTTTTTGGAATTTTTCACTGTAAGAGTCCGCTCTAACATGAATGGCATGTAAAAAGAGCAAGAAGAATACAAAACATAGTTAATATTTATATTATCAAAAAGAGTATAGTGCACATAATAGGAAAAGTACTACAAGGTCAGTCTCAAATAGCACCTGAATAAAATTTTTTAATATTTTTAAAAAATATTAAACAAATATGGTAGATCAAACTTTTTAGTACAACAGTCATGGGTGAAATAAGTAGCAACTAACAACCTACGTACAGAGCAAAGAGCAGGATCAGTAAGTGATTAAACTGGCAAGTACACAGGTCAAAAGTTTGAGGTGATTAATACGTTTTAAGGGAGCTATAATAATTAATCATAACAACAGCAGTAATAAGAGTAACTGAATGGGTGAAATCTAAAGAACAGTAAGCCATACAATAACAGTCTCAGTCACAGAACCACACAGAACGCTCTTTCTTCAACTATAGCAATCTATCCCTCTCCTATACCCTTCATGGTTCTAAACACCCCCTTGGCACATTCATATACAGTCTAATATTATTATTAAAGTACAATATCAAAGCTCATTAAAACTCCTATTTAACTGTAGCTTCTACAACCCAAGCAAGCATTTGTTAAGAGAATCAAACTTAGGACCCTATTTAATCAAGCCACATTAAAAATATTTTACATATATGCTAAAGAAAACTGTGTGTATCCTGGCTTATCTGTATCCCTGGTGCCCAGTACAGCACCACCTGGTTCTAAGTAGCTCCTTGACAATATCTTCTCTAATCAGTTGGAGGTTTCATAAATAAAAGAACTTGAGCTACTGATGAATAAATTATTTTCTGAGGCAGGGCAATAAGTTAAAAACTATTTCTTAATTACTGCAATTCATTTCTCCTTACCTGAATTTCCAGGAAGTATTAGCTGTTTGACAATAGGAGGTCGCACTGGGGTTGAGGACGGAGAATTGAAACCACTACTGTATGGGCTACTGGCATTCGGGCTGTAAGGACTTGTATAACTGACGGAGTTGAAAGGATTATTATACAAATTCTGCCTCTTGAGAGCTGCATTAATGACAAGAGAAAAAATCAAATTGAACAAAAGGCTAGTAACATTTCAAAAAATTTCCTGTTAGGCAATTCAGTAATTCATTATCTCTATTTAAATACAGAGACATTTCTACGGGGGGGGGGTATCACATTAATAATCCCAGCAAAATATCTCCACTACCTTAAATTTGGTTACACAAATAAAACAGGAGCCACATAAAACAAAAATATTGTAAGATGTTACAGAAAAACCCATACAAACTTTATGGCTAACCCAATAATACCACAGGAAGAATATCTCCTCAATAAATTATTAACTACTAAATTAAGTTACTTCTGTCTCTTTGGGAAGTTTACTCCCACTGTTGAATAGCCTTTAAAAATAAAATGAATATAAAAGCAATTTGTGTTTTCTCATTTTTTGAATACATATTGCTAATAACAACAAAAAACTATGAAATAATGAGTTTTAAACATAGGCTTTCCTAAGTTTGGATTTTAGAAGAAATAAAACAATATTGACTATTTAGTGAAAGTGAAGTCGCTCAGTTGTGTCTGACTCTTTGCAACCCCATGGACTGTAGCCTACCAGGCTCCTCCGTCCATGGGATCTTCCAGGCAAGAATATGGGAATGGGATGCCATTTCCTTCTCCAGGAGATCTTCCCGACCCAAAGACTGAACCCAGGCCTCCCACATTGTAGGCAGAAGCTTTAGCTTTACCGTCTGAGCCACCAGGGAAGTCCATTGACTATTTAGGCTGTATTAAAGTCAAACATGCAAGAATTCTTTAAAAAAAAAAAAAAAAGGTTCCCCCACTCCCATTTTCTGGGCCAAAGAGAATACTTCTGCTAGAAAAAGGTAAAACATCTGCACTGCTGCTGCTGCTGCTAAATTGCTTCAGTCGTGTCTGACTCTGCGCAACCCTGTAGACGGCATCCCATCAGGCTCCTCCGTCCCTGGGATTCTCCAGGCAACAATACTGGAGTGGGTTGCCATTTCCTTCTCCAATGCATGAAAGTGAAAAGTGAAAGTGAAGTCGCTCAGTCGTGCCCGACTCTTAGCGACCCCATGGATTGCAGCCTACCAGGCTCCTCCGTCCATGGGATTTTCCAGGCAAGAGTACTGGAGTGGGGTGCCATTGCCTTCTCCGAACATCTGTGCTATGTGTATAAAATTATAAAAGCAGTATGAAAGATCTCAAGTGCAATTATATGTAAGAAAAATTAATACTTTGGGGGGCAATTTCCTTGTGGTCCAGTGGTTAAGAAGCCACCTCACAATGCAGGGTACTCAGGTTTGATCCCTGGTCTGGGAAGATTTCACATGCTGCAGAGCAACTAAGCCCACACGCCGCAACTACTGAGCCTGCATACAACAACTGGAGAATCTGTGTGCCGCAACGAAAGATTCCACATGATTCAAGAAGGATACCGTGTGCTGCAACTGAGACCCAATGCAGACAGCCAAATAAATACATATATAGAAGTATTTTTTTCTTTCCTCCACTCTATTCTAAAATCTACCATTTATTCATGTTTATGACCATTACTGAAGTATGATGTAGAATACATACACAGATGTGATATGGTACTTTTTCTCAACAGGCCTATCTCCAAGTAATGCAGAACCCAATGCAGACAGCCAAATAAATACATATATAGAAGTATTTTTTTCTTTCCTCCACTCTATTCTAAAATCTACCATTTATTCATGTTTATGACCATTACTGAAGTATGATGTAGAATACATACACAGATGTGATATGGTACTTTTTCTCAACAGGCCTATCTCCAAGTAATGCAGTGAGAAAAAATGATTTCAAGGCAAAATGAAATGAATAGTATCAAAAAGGTACAACGAGGCTAATGGAAATGAGGAGATAGGAGTAATTCATTACAACCGACAGAAAATAGGTAAGGCTTTTTGGAAGAAGAGGCAGTAGAGCAATCTTAAATGGATGAGTAGTAATTTGATAGGACACTAGAACTGAGCAAAGTATATGGTTTCATCTGTGTTTATAACAAACTAAAGCTGTGTCGTGAAAATGCATACTGTGTTTAGGGAATAACAGTGAGTAATCTAGAAAGGTAAAGTACACGGTGAGGGACAAAACAAGAAAAACCAGCTGGGGCCAGGTCACAGGAGGCCTGGAACACCATGCTTAGGAGTTTGAAATGTGTCCAGTAGCAATGATAACACCATTAGGGACGTTTGAGCAAGAGTAGTACTTTGGCCACCTCATGAGAAGAGTTGACTCATTGGAGAAGACTCTGATGCTGGGAGGGATTGGGGGCAGGAGGAAAAGGGGACGACCGAGGATGAGATGGCTGGATGGCATCACGGACTCAATGGACGTGAGTCTGAGTGAACTCTGGGAGATGGTGATGAGCAGGGAGGCCTGGCGTGCTGCAATTAATTCATGGGGTCACAAAGAGTCGAACACGACTGAGCGACTGAACTGAACTGAACTGTGATCTAATCAGCACAGGAAAAATAAATGGTTGAAATCCTAATGTTAAATAGATTAGACTGAACTTTAATAAAGGTGACCAAAATAGGGAAGAAAGGGATAAATATTAAAAACTAGAAAGGATTACTAAAGGAAAAAGAAATAAGATGGTTCTGAAGTTCTGGTTTGCTTATAGGCAGAGCACTGGTTCTGAACTAAAGGAAAAAGAAATAAGATGGTTCTGAAGTTTTTGGTTTGCTTATAGGCAGAGCACTGGTTTTGAGAGGAGGCAAACATGTTTTCTGTTAAGTTGGATAGTACAGTAAGCTGATCAGTAGTATAGTTTCACACATATTCACCATGAGACAAGACATCATTAAACATACTGAGTATGTAGTACATAGCCTGATCTCAATATATCAACCTGAGCAGAAATAGGGTTGTTCGTTCCTTCCTCTTTACTCTGACTTCCTTTGAAGCATATTCTCTATTTGGTTATTTATTTAATTACCAGCACTGCAAGTTCTCAACTCAAATTTTAACTCTCTTTTTCTTGAGAAATTTTAATCATACTCACAACATTAGTTATATTACCCAAATCCCCATTACTTATATCTCTAAGCCTAAGTTTTCATGGGCTTCAGTCTCATATACATTGCCCACTTAATGTCTCCCCTGAAGGTATGGCAAATGTACCCCAAAACCAACTCATTCTTTTCTCATTTTCATTCTCAAAACTAATTCATGTCCAAATCCAAACTCATTCTTTCTGAGCTAAAACAAATTTTATGTCTGTGGTCCTTATCTCAGAACGGTAACAACATTCACCCTATCACGCTAGCTAGAAACACAGAAATCAATGCCGATACTTTCTTCTCTCCCATTTCCTCATATCTGGCTTATTCCTTTTTCCTTTCACACCGTTTCCTCTCGACTATGACCCTTCCCCCAGCGCACACTGCTCAGCCATCATCATCAGCCCTCCTCAAAACCATCCTATGTTCACTTTTGGCCTTCTCCACTCTCATATAGTCTGGGATGACAGAATGTTCTAGAGGGAGAGGCGACGGCAATGTGAATGTACTTAATGCCACTGAACTGTACATTTAAAAATAGTTAAAGTGGGGAATTTTATGTTAAATAAGTCTTACCAACAACAACAAAAAAAAAAAGATGGGCAGAGAACAGAGAAGGGAGAACCTTAAAGACTGAAAGGAAAACTGTAGGGAGTGTTTAAGACAGGGTAAAAAGGATAATGCATCATCATTAAAAAATAAGCAAACAAGAAAAGAACGTCTCAGGAACACGTGGTAGTTCACGCAAGAGAAGCTGAGTGTGAAGGAGCAGAAACTGTTGTTCTGGAATACAACAGCTAAGTTTCTAGGAAGATGTGCCTTATCAAAAAATACATTTTAAAAAATGTCTTCCCTCCAACCTGGGAAAAGAGAGGTTTAGGACTATAAGCTTCAAACTTGAAACAGCCAAATTACTTTTCCTTTAAATATATACAGTTATAGCTACTGCTCGGAGAAGGCAGTGGCGCCCCACTCCAGTACGCTTGCCCGGCAAATCCCATGGACGGAGGAGCCTGGTGGGCTGCAGTCCATAGGGTCTCGAAGAGTTGGACACGACTGAGTGACTTCACTTTCACTTTTCACTTTCATGCATTGGAGAAGGAAATGGCAACCCACTCCAGTGTTCTTGCCTGGAGAATCCCAGGGACAGGGGAGCCTGGTGGGCTGCCGTCTATGGGGTCACACAGAGTCGGACACAACTGAAGTGACTTAGCAGCAGCAGCAGCTACTGCTCTGTGCACACAGCTGTAAGATCTAAGCATTGGTAAGCAGATCCAGTGCTTGATTACACCTAATTCCGGTTCAAGAGTAACATCTCCTCTTACAGGCTCCTACTATCTTTAATAATTCTGTCATAATAAAGCAAAAAGCTAGTCACTCCAATTGCTATTTCTGAAGTGTAACAGCTTTGGTTTTCTCCACTATGTCTATCCCATACATTATTTTCTTATAATAACCATTGCTCACTACAGACAAACTATACTTTACTATATGCCAGTTTAACTGTGTACATTCCCCATGCCTCCCCTGACCACTTGCAGCTTACACCCTGAGAAAAAGAGCATGTACTTCAACAATAAAGCCAAAAAAGGTACTCTTAAGGACATAGCTGCCAAAAGAATACAAAGTGAAAAACAAAAACCTATTCCAAATTAGTAATCATGCATCAATCTTTTACTACATGAGTTTTCCTGGAAACTATTACTTTTTTTGATCTGTTTTTGTTTTTTTGGCCATGCCATGCAAATTGTGGGATCTCAGTTTCCTGAACGGGAACTGAGCCCAGGCGCCAGCAGCGAAAACACTGAGTACTGACCACTAGACATCCAGGGAATTCCTGGAAACTGATATTCTTAAGAGAATGACAGTAATTCCAAGAGAGAGTCAATAATATTTTTCCAACACACCAGTATGCTACATTAAATAGTGACACATATATTTTATTAGCTTTGTGAATGCTATTAAACAACAGGCCATAAAAGCAATTTAAAACCTAAAATGTCAAATAAAAAACAAAGCAAACAAAAAGACAATAGGCATGAATACATTTACTAATCACTACCATGAGCCAGAAAAACATGCAAGGCTCTTTCATAAACATTATCATTTAATCCTTAAATAACACTTATAAGCTTTCATCATCCTTATAAGAAAACTGAGCTTAACAGAGTTAAGTAATTCGCAGGGTCACAAGCAACTAAGTGACAGAGTGAGAGGGAGGTCTCTGAGGTTCTCCATCTGATTCTATCTATCACATCAGAATTTTCCTGAGGCTGGTGAGATGATTTCAGATGATACCAGACAAAACATTTTTTAAAATAACCATTTGTTTTAGCTTAATTGGAAAAAAAACTTGTCTTAAAATCCATCATTTCAAAGATAATTTTAGCATGAAGTTAAATAAATACAGATTTTTTTTAAAAAAAAGAACTTATTAAGTAAATAACTGAACAGGGTTATGTGCATATGGCAAAACCACAACAGCATGCACAATGTGATCTGAAAAACATCACCAAGCAAGGAGCTGCCTTCCTAAAAATATACCATTCAACATCTATCTGTTTTTTGATTAAAGAAAGCAAAGGGGTGAATTTACAAGAAAAATTAGACATACCTGACATAGTTTGATCAAGTTTGTGGATAAGAGACTTTTTAGCACATTCAACATCAGGACTTGGGTAATCCAAAACTTGCCTGCACCAAACTAAAGGACTAACCGATTTCTGCATTGGTGTAAGTTTTTTCTTTGGTGATGAATATAGCCTAGGAGAAAACAAAAAACAAAAAAGACTAATGTTAGTTACTAAACACAAGGCTATAAAATAAGGGATCTTTTGAACAGATTTAAATTGAGGGATGAGAAGGAAAAAATGATGGGAGTATTTTTAAATCACCCACATCTACTTTCTACACAGGAAGAAAATATTATAACCATCAATACAAACCCAAACCTCAACTATTAAGTGAACTCAAAGAAGGCCAATTGTCCATTTCTAAAGTATGTCTTATTTTTCTTTTACTCTCAATTCAAAAACTATGAGGAAACATGTTTTTACAATAGTTTATTCTGTTTTCATAGTTCTTAACTCCCTAACATAACCATATCATTAGGTCTTGTCTAGAAGGCAGATAAATACCTTGCTTTCCAATTCCCAGTTCCCTTCCTACCACAAACCACACGAAAATTTATCATTAGCAATTCATTCCTTTTACTTAAGCAGCAGCTCTCTGTAGCCCTCTTTTCAAATGATGGTACATTAGAAAAAAGCAATAATTTTAAAAATCCTTAATAACAATATGATCCAATTTACTACATTACTTCAGTTTCAGTAAAGCAGAAAGAAGACATATTTTATAAGTTCCTGGAGAAGGTATATAAAAACAAAAAAGGTTCGAGAAGACAGGAGACTTTAATTTCCTAAGTAAGTAAGTAAGTGGCAGTCGCTCAGTCGTGCCCAGCTCTTCGGGACCCCATGAACTACAGCCCACCAGGCTCCTCTGTCCATGAGATTTTCCAGGCAAGGATACTGGAGTGGGTTGCCATTTCCTTCTCCAGGGCATCTTCCCGACCCAGGGATTGAACCCAGGTTTCCAGCACTGCAGGCAGATTCTTTACCGACTGAGCTACAAGGGAAGCCTATTTGATTTGTTTTTCCTCAAATGAGTTCAGATCGTATCAATTGATGTTCATTTCAAATGTGACTCTACAGAAAAAATGCGAAGTTAACTGGACTCTAACCAGAGTGTTTTCCAAATTAAGACACTTTAGGTGAAATTTATGATGTAAACAAAAATTATTATATTTCCAATGGATGTGATGTAAAATCAGCTCCTTTCTTGGGTCCTACGGACACATGGAGGATGGGGAAAGGGAGACAAAGGGCCCCATTTCCCACTGCTTCCTTGTCTTATTGATGCTGGATAGAGGTGAAAGTCCAGCTCTCTCGCTGGGCCTCTATGACTTAATTTTAACAGAAACAGGGTAATGAAGTAATACTTTTCAAGTTTTATTGAAAAGTGAAAACTTGATAATCTCAACCTACTGTAAATTATATTAGCCATCAATAAATTGGCTGTGTCCATCAGAACACAGCCCCCCTTGATTAAATTATGTATTATTATGTAAGAAATTCAAAAGTATCAGAGTGAAAAAAATGTTTTCCGTACGCAGTTATTTTAAAGAAGTCTATGTGTTTTTAAGAGATGAGCAAAGGAGATAATACATAAAATTACTGCAAGCACTTTTGTTTGGGGTTTTCTTTAAACTTTAGGATGAGGGAAACACTTGGTTTTGCTAAAGAGGCATTCAGTTACATGCTACATACAATACAGCTTATATGTNCAGTTATTTTAAAGAAGTCTATGTGTTTTTAAGAGATGAGCAAAGGAGATAATACATAAAATTACTGCAAGCACTTTTGTTTGGGGTTTTCTTTAAACTTTAGGATGAGGGAAACACTTGGTTTTGCTAAAGAGGCATTCAGTTACATGCTACATACAATACAGCTTATATGTCCTCTGGCAGGTTTAAAAGTACTGTGAAATGTCAACCAAATGTTCCCTGCTGAAAAATAATTTGGTGCCAATATCATACGGGCCAAAGTGTTTTATTTTTAGGGATCATTTTAGTGATGGGACACTGAAATAAGAGAACAGAGTGGCAGAACATAGTTTGCACACATAAGGGTTACTGACTCAGTTTTCCCCTTTTCACCAGTTGAGGAATAGACAATTTGCTACATTACCTTTTATCTGTTAACAGAAGGCAAGAGCATTCTCTATTGCCACTAAGGGGATTAAATATAGGATCTGTAGGGAGAGAAGTAGTTTATATATGTAGCATCAGTAGGACTTGGTGACAGATTAATGATGAGGGTAGGAAATAAAAAAGATGGAGGAATCCAAAATTGTTATACAGTTTTTAGCTTTTTGTGACTGAAAGTATTACAGTGCCACTAACAAAAACAGGAAAGCTACCATTCGTGTGGTATAGGGGAGATCATGTTTTAATAGATTCTGAATTATTGATGCTTTATTCATTTATAGTAGCTTCTGTATTTTTAAGATGCTAAAAGTACCTTACAACTTTTTTAAAAAGTACAACTTTTTCAAGATATAATTTACATACCACAAAATCAACCTGTGTAATCTCTGTACCATAGAACCCATTTTATAATTTGATAAATTTAGTATTTAGTTATTCCAACCACCATCACCATGTAATTTTAGAATTAATTTATATCACCCTAAAAAGAAACCCCTTTTCTGTTTCTACCTCAAGCCCTAGGCATGGCATTAACTAATGTGCTTTCAGCTCCATGTCCCTTTCTAGACATTTCATATAAATGAAATAATTCAATGTTTTGTGTGTACAGCTTCCTTCATGTGAATTACCAAAGTCTGAAAGAAAGAGTGAGCACTGCTACCAATACTAAAAGAATTGTAAGGAATATCACGAACAACGTTATGCCAACAAAGGAGGTATGACAGAAAAATTTCTAGAAAGATACAAGTTATCAACGGGGACTTAAGAAAAAATTGAGACTCTGAAGAGATTATAAAAAGAAATTGAATTAGTAATGAGCAATCTCCCTGCAAAGAAAAGTCCAGGCCCGATGCCTTCACTTATTAATTTTATCAGTACTAAGGAAAAATAATGCCTATCCTATACAAAATCTTTCAGAAAACAGATCTAACAGTGAAAGACTGAATGCTTCTCTGAAGACTAGGAACACAGTTAAGGATGTACAGTATTATCATCTCTATCCAGTGTGGTACTGGAGTATCTAGCCAGTGCAATATGGCAAGAAAAAGAAATTCAAGGCATCCATATGAGAAAGAAAAAGTAAAACTGTCTTTATTCACAGACAATATGATCCTGTACATAAAAAATCCTTTGTAGAATCTACTGAAAGCAAACAAAATCAACTAGATTTAGCAAGGTCATAGGATATAAAATCAACAGCTCTCCCTCCACAAAAAAATTGTATTTCTATGTATCAATGAAGAATTCAAACATGAAATAAACAATCCCATTCACAACAGCATCAAAAAGAATCCTTAGGAATAAATTTAACAAATGAGCTGCAAGAGTTGCACACTGAAAACAATAAAACATTGCTGAGAGAAACTAAAGAGGCCTTAAATAGATGGGACAGATGCACCATGTTCACAGATCTGAGGACTCAACACTAACATGCCAATTCTTCCAAACTGATCAACAGAATTAATACAATCCCTAAAATGTACCATCAGACATTTTTATAGAAATGGACAGCCTGATTCTAAAAGTTACAGGAAAATGTAAAGATACAGAATGGCCAAAAGGGATCTGAAAAAGAAAAGTCCTTTTTTTAAAAAAATTTTCAAAATCTCTGATCTTGCTCCCTTCCAATTCATTCCATATACTGCGAGTGAACTGTTTTCGAAAATATGAACCTATTAATATTGTTCTACTAAAAATTCTATGCCAGTTTTTAAAAATATACATTTATAGGCTGCGCTGGGTCTTTTTTGCTGTGCATGCACCTTCTCTAGTATGGTGAGTGGGAGGTACTCTTTGTTGTGGCTCAAGGACTTCTCTTTGTGGTGGTCTCTCTTACTTTGGAGCATGGGTTCTAGGAGCATGGACTTCAGTAGTTGTGGCTCATGGGCTCAGTTGCTCTGCAGCATGTGGGATCCTCCTGACCAGGTATCAAACCTGTGTCCCCTGCACTGGCAGGCAGATTCCTAACCACTGGACCACCAGGGAAGTCACTATGCCAGTTTCCTTTTGCCTTACAGTCTTTTCCAAAACACGGCTCCCATGACCCTTGAGACACAGCAGTGATCTAACCGTTGTAGTACCTTTTTTTCTAAGCTACATTTCTCACCCTCCTGCATCACTCCAATCTAAATAACAGCCATATGGTACTAACTTCCAGTCTTGAAAGCCCATACTTTTGCTTCTAGGTCATCTGTATATGCTGTTCCCCTTGCTCAATTCCACTTTGGGCTTACCTTACCTTCCCCTTGTCCAACTTCAGCCAGCCCATTTCTACTTTCTACTGAATCTTAGCTTAAATGTCACTTCTTAAAGGGAACCTTCCTTAACTATCTTTCCTAAGACTATTACTAGGTGCCCCTCTATGTACTACATAGTGAAGAAAGGTGTTTTAACAAATCATTTTTGCATTTACTTAGACATGGCCCACCAAAAAGAAAATTCTACCTCTAACCTTTGAATTACAAGAAACTTACTTTATTCATTTTTATCCTGTCTGAAGTTTCTGAGTTGGTATTTATAAGTTGAAGAGAGACCTGTAAAAAACTGTTAGCGGCAATAAAAACACTAAACATGGATAAACCTCAGAAATACTAAACTAAGTTAAAGAAGTCAGCCACAAAAGACCACACATTGCGTGACACCATTCAAATGGAATGTCTAGAACAGGCAAATCTATGAGATGGAAAGTAGATTAGAGGCTGCCTAGGGACAGAAGAGAGGGTGGGGAAATGGAAACAGGTAATGACTGCTAATGGGTATAAGAATTCTTTGGGGAATACTGAAAATATTGTAAACCAAGATTATGACCATGGTTGTACTATTTTGTAAACATGCTGGAAATACTACTACAAACAGGTCAATTCTATGTAAATTCTATCTTAGTAAAGGTATTAAAAAATCTGTTAGAAATAATTGGCCTTTCAAGATATTACATTTTCCCTTAGAGTAATCAATACAAAGGAATTAAACACGATTAAATATAATTTATGTATATTGCTAAAAGAGAATAAAGATATAAGAATATGAATACTAACAATATGAATATTAAGAAACTGATCATTACAAATCATATTTTGAACCATATATCACACATGCCTGTATACTATGACTTGTGATTTTTTTT
>SJYX01019505.1:114925-146260 GCA_006410675.1 Oreotragus oreotragus
CCAACCAGTCAATCCTAAAAGAAATCAGTCCTGAATATTCACTGGAAGGACTAATTCTGAAGCTGAAACTCCAATATTTTGGCCACCTGATGTGAAGAACTGACTCACTGGAAAAGACCCTGATGCTGGGAAAGATTGAAGGCAGGAGGAGAAGGGGATGACAGAGGATGAGATGGTTGGATGGCATCACCGACGCAATGGACATGAGTTTGAGTAGGCTCCAGGAATTGGTGATGGACAAGGAAGCCTGGCGTGCTGCAGTCCATGGGATCACAGAGTCGGACACGACTGAGCGACTCAACTGAACTGTGGACAGTGACTGCAGCCAAGAAATTAAAAGACGGTTGCTCCTTGGAAGAAAAGCTATCACAAATCTAGACAGCCTATGAAAACGGAGACATTACTTAGCCAGAAAGGTCTGTATAGTCAAAGCTATGGTTTTTCCAGTAGTCATGTACAGTTGTCAGAGTTGGACCATGAAGAAGGCTGAGTGCCAAAGAACTGATGCTTTCAAACTCTGGTGCTGGAGAAGACTCTTGAGAGTACCTTGGACAGCAAAGAGATCAAACTAGTGAATCCTAAAGGAAATCAACCCTGAATAGTCATTGGAATGACTGATGCTGAAACTCCAACACTTTGGCCACCTGATGCTAAGAGCCGACTCACTGGAAAGACTCTGATGCTGGGAGATAGTGAAGGCAGGAGGAGAAGGGGACGACAGAGGATAAGATGGTTGGATGGCTTCGCTGACTCAATGGACATGAGTTTGAGCAACTCTGGGAAATGGTGAAGGACAGGGAAGCCTGGGGTGCTGCATGCAGTCCATGGAGTCTCAAACAGTCAAACATGACTTATGACTGAACAACAAGAAGTGATCATAATCTTCCCCTACCAATTCTGTCCTCTGAAGTTATTAACAGTTATAGTTTGCAGTAGGTTTCTCCTGACTTTTCTATACATACACGTAGCAGACACGTAAGTAAAAGATAGGGGTAGATGGGAGACTGGAGATACTTTGCTGAATTTAAGATAACCACAATAATCACTTTTCATGTTGCAGTCAGCTCAAAGTAGGCTAAGGAAGTTAAGATTTAACTTAAAGTAAAAATAAAAGCTGTATTAAAATTATTACTGAAAAACTTCTGCAGATTGGTGTGAAAACTTTTACAAGCTAAGGAAAATCAGATCTGAATACCTCAAAATCATCCTTCTCTATTTACTGAGTAAGGCATACTCAAAGCAAAAGATTGGAGCCTCTGTCTTCACAAAGCTCAATATATATATTCCCTGCAATAGTAATGACATTTCCAGACTATTAAGTATTTGATCCTGAATAAAGTGTTAGTTGCTCAGTTGTGCCCAACTCTTTTTGACTCCATGGACTATAGCCCGCCAGGCTACTTTGTCCATGGAATTTCCTAGGCAAGAAACACTAGAGCAGGCTACCATTTCCTATTCCAGGAGGCCTTCCTGATCCAGGGATCAAACCTGCATCTCTTGCGCCTCCTGCATTGGCAGGTATATTCTTTACCACTGTGCCATGTGGGAAGCCCAAGATTTTTTGTCCTCCCACATCTAAATATAATTTAATAAACTATTAGGATTGCGTTGCTGTTGTTTAGTTGCTTAGTCATGTCTGACTCTTTTGCAACCACATGGACTGTAACCCGCTAGGCTCCTCTGTCCATGGGATTTCCCAGGCAAGAATACTGAAGTGGGTTGCCATTTTCTTCTTCAGGGGATCTTCCCAACCCAGGGACGGAATTCACATATCCTGCAACGGCAGGTGAATTCTTTAGCACCAAGCCACCCCGAAAGCACAGCTCTTATGAGCTAGGTACTATTATAATCCCTGTTTTATAAATGAGGTCACTGACGCACAGTGAGGTGAATGACTTATCCAAGGTGACACAGTTGTTAACTGGCAAAACTATGATTGCTTGAGAACAATTGCTCTTAACTATCATATTTTTTCAACTAATACCATTACTTTAAAAAATGCAAAAGATACTTGTAAAGACTTCAATATAGTAATCATCCTAATGGCCTTCTGCTATTTCCTGCTTTCTTCTAAGCCTTATGAACCACAAAATATAAAGCTGTAATTGATCCTACTATTACAAGGGGGAAAAAAAATCACAATGCAACTGAAGAAAGTATCTTCAGTTTATATGTAATTATGCAATTGAAGAAAATCATCTTCAGTTTATATGCAATAAAAGTCTTTTTGAAATTTTAGCAAATAACAGTGGTAATTATTTGCAAGGCAAATTCATTAATAAAGTCTTAGAACAGTTTACAAGCCCCAAAATGACATCAGCTGCAGGGTAGAATACAGATATAAATTGCTAGTATGTCAGCAAAACACAACATGGTGAATCAAAAAATGGCAGAGCAAGTTGAACAGACTGAAGAAAAGTTTTAAAGTAGCACATCTCAAACTTCTGGACAGTGACAGGCTATGCTTCCATTTTCATTTCATCGGTCTCTTGATTCTCATTTTGGTATGGTGTGACTTTTTTAAGAAAATAAAAACAATTTTGATATTCCTTGGATGCCACAAAACTGAGGCTGGAAATTACTTCTTTAAAAAGGCAAACATTTAGTGTTGAGCCATAATCATGTACTGCTGGAAAACAATAGTAACAGTGAGATCAACTGGGACTGTAGCAATCAGAAAATGAGTTGTTTCTTTTTGAGAAAGGACATCAGGAAGACTGGAAGTCTCAAACTATACCAGAGGCTGCAAATTGTAGCAAAAGCATGTATCACGTCTACATATTTCATGAAATGTGTATGTGATTCATAGTGATTCTCTTAAGAGTATTTTGCTTGTCAACAGCTAGTTGTATCTGTGAAAGGCCTTAAATAAGACTTCAGCTGTTTAAGAAACCATTGTTCTTACGGCTAAAAAGTTAACTTTTAGCTAACGATATGTCCTTCAAATCCTAAATAGTAATAATGTATGTGTGTGTGTGTCAGTTCCTCAGTCAGGTCCAACTCTTTGCGACTCCATGGACTGTAGCCCACCAGGCTCCTCTGTCCATGGGATTCTCCAGGCAAGAATACTGGAGTGGGTTGCCATTCCCTTCTCCAGGGGATCTTCCCAGCCCAGGGATCAAACCCAGGTCTCCTGCATGACAGGCAGATTCTTTACCATCTAAGCCACCAGGAAAGCCCAATAATAATGTATACTGACTTTTAATGGTTTGTCAACCAACCTTAGGTTTTTAAAATTAATATATATTTTTCTTAGTGTTGGGAAGGTTTCTGCAAAAATATCTGAGAAAAGATGTGAAAGCAGCAAGTTAGAATTTACTAAACACTGGTAACAAAGATTTATCAACACAATAAACACCAAACTGTCTGCTCAAATCTCCTATTTGTAGTATTCCTACAGGTCCTGAAATTAGATTTTTGAATTATTGTAAAATTAGAATATTTTCTCTACTTTGTGAAAACATGAATCAAATAGGAATAGAAGAAATCAAAATATATTAAGATAAACATATATTCAAATATAAGGATTTAACCTCAACAAGAGACTAGCCTAAAACATTAGGTAATTACAGTGCTAATATCTGTATGTTACATAACAGAGCAGGAAGAGTAAGTAATACGTTATACTCTGCTTTTAGAATTAAAGCTAACATTAAGGCCAGTCCAGACTCTTCTCTTTTTCTTTTGAAATAATAGATATAGAAAGATAGGAATGAGTATGTGAGGGTTCCTTATTATTAAAGTGTACTGTATACCAAGATGGTTAGAATGTATAAAACACATTTTAGGGGGATGGGGGAAAGTATTTAACAATGTCCTTGAGAGAAAACCCAACCTAGTCCTCTACTGTTCAAGCTTGCAGCTGTATGTATACATAAAAGTTATACATATTTAACTTTCTGTCATATACAACTCCAAGCATCTCAGGGCCAGAAATATTCACATCATCTCTTATGGTCCACTCTTATTCCAAAAGATAACTGCCTGATACACAGTAGTTCTTCCTAATGTTCAGAAGAAAATTACTATTTTATGACTTATAAATGTGTATGAAGCAAAGTTACTAAATCAGATACTTATTCCTGCAATACAGCACTAAATATTTCTGATTAAGTAGACATTGTAAGTATGCTTTATTGCAATACTTGGAGTCATTTTGCCGCTAGGAAACATCTGGCAACGTATGACATTTCTGCCTGGCCAGGGGTGCTGCTAGACATCATACAATACACAGGACAGCCCTCACAACATAGAAGTATGTGGTCCAAACTATCAATTCTCTCATATAAGAGAATTTTTAAGCAATGTAAATTAACTTTCTTAAAAGCAATGTAGATATAAAACATCTACACTGCTTAAAAATATCATTTTGATATTACTTTCATAGGGCTTCCCTGGTGGTTCAGACAGTAAAAAATCTGCCTGCAATGCAGGAGACCTGGATTTGATCACTGGGTTGGGAAGATCCTCGGGAAGGGGGCATGGCAACCCACTTCAGTATTCATGCTTGGAGAATCCACATGGACAGAGGAGTCTGGCAGGCTACAGTCCATGGGGTTGCATAGAGTCGAACACGACTGAGCAACTAAGCACACAAGTCTTTTATATGAGGAATTAAACAAATCTGATCTTGAATCATTTAGCTTGATACAACTGGGGTTTGTTTTTTTTTTGGAATCAATTATAAGTGGTTGGGATGAAATGGAAAGACCATCATCATGGACTCAGTACTTTGATTTGAATTCCAGTTTTGCTATGTGTTTCTGGACCCAAGAAGTGGGTAAAGATCAACTTGGCTTTCTAGCACACAAAGATACCTACATCTCCTGTTCCCATCCACATACTACCGCCACACTATTCTTTTCAAAACACCATTTTGTTAAGGATATTCCAACACTGAAAAACCTTCTCCTAGATTTCAGAGATCATCCACAGTATGGTCTCCAATCCAATGATTCAACTTTCTTCAGTTCAGTTCAGTCTCTCAGTCGTGTCTGACTTTTTGTGATCCCATGGACTGCAGCACGCCAGGCTTCCCTGTCCATCACCAACTCCTGGAGCCTACTCAAACTCATGTCCATCGTGTCGGTGATGCCATCCAACCATCTCATCCTCTGTCGTCCCCTTCTCCTCCTGCCCTCAATCTTTCCCAGCATCAGGGTCTTTTCCAATGAATCGGTCCTTCACATCAGGTGGCCAAAGTATTGGAGTTTCAGCTTCAGCATCAGTGCTTCCAGTGAATATTCAGGACTGATTTCCTTTAGGATTGACTGGTTGGATCTCCTTGCAGTCCAAGGGACTCTCAGGAGTCTTCTCCAACATCACAATTCAAAAACACCAATTCTTCGGCACTCAACTTTCTTTATAGTCCAACTCTCACATCCATACATGACTACTAGAAAAACCATAGCTTTGACTAGACAGAGCTTTGTTGGTAAAATAATGTCTCTGCATTTTAATATGCTGTCTAGGTTGGTCAAAGCTTTTCTTCCAAGGAACAAGCGTCTTAATTTCATAGCTGCAGTCACCATCTGCAGTGATTTTGGAGGCCAAAAAAACAGTCTCTCACTCTTTCCATTGTTTCCCCATCTATCTGCCATGAAGTGATGGGCCGGATGCCATGATCTTAGTTTTCTGTATGTTGAGTTTTAAGCCAACTTTCTTACTTGTTCCCTAACAAACTTCTATCTTCACAGGCTTTGCTTCATCCTACTCAAATGAGTAGGATGAAGAACTGTACATAAAAAATCTTCATGACCAAGATAATCACAATGATACGATCACTCACTTAAAGCCAGAAATCTGGGAATCTGAAGTCAAGTGAGCCTTAGAAAGCATCACTACAAACAAAGCTAGTGGAGGTGATGGAATTCCAGTTGAGCTCTTTCAAATCCTGAAAGATGATGCTGTGAAAGTGCTGCACTCAATATGCCAGCAAATTTGGAAAACTCAGCAGTGGCCACAGGACTGGAAAAAGTCAGTTTTCATTACAATCCCAAAGAAAGGCAATGGCAAAGAATGCTCAAACTACCGCACAATTGCACTCATCTCACTCGCTAGTAATGCTCAAAATTCTCCAAGCCAGGCTTCAGCAATACATGAACTGTGAACTTTCAGATGTCCAAGATGGTTTTAGAAAAGGCAGAGGAACCAGAGATCAAATTGCCAACATCCACTGGATCATGGAAAAAGCACGAGAGTTCCAGAAAAACATCCATTTCTGCTTTATTGATTATGCCAAAGCCTTTGACTACATGGATCACAATAAACTGTGGAAAATTCTGAAAGAGATGGGAATATCAGACCACCTGACCTGCCTCTTGAAAAACCTATATGCAGGTCAGGAAGCAACAGTTAGAACTGGACATGGAACAACAGACTGGTTCCAAATAGGAAAAGGAGTATGTCAAGCTGTATACTGCCACCCTGCTTATTTAACTTATATGCAGAGTACATCATGAGAAACGCTGGGCTGGAGGAAGCACAAGGTGGAATCAAGATTGCCAGGAGAAATATCAATAACCTCAGATATGCAGATGACACCACCCGTATGGCAGATAGTGAAGAGGAATAAAAAGCCTCTTGAGAAAAGTGAAAGAAGAGAGTGAAAAAATTGGCTTAAAGCTCAACATACAGAAAACGAAGATCATGGCATCCGGTCCCATCACTTCATGGGAAATAGATGGGGAAACAGTGGGAGCAGTGTCAGACTTTATTTTTGGGGGCTCCAAAATCACCGCAGATGGTAACTGCAGTCATGAAATTAAAAGACGATTACTCCTTGGAAAGAAAGTTATGACCAACCTAGACAGCATATTCAAAAGCAGAGACATTACTTTGCCGACTAAGGTCCATCTAGTCAAGGCTATGGTTTCTCCAGTGGTCATGTATAGATGTGACAGTTGTACTGTGAAGAAAGCTGAGCGCCGAAGAATTGATGCTTTTGAACTGTGGTGTTGGAGAAGAGTCTTGAGAGTCCCTTGGACTGCAAGGAGATCCAACCAGTCCATTCTGAAGCAGATCAGCCTTGGGTGTTCTTTGGAAGGACTGATGCTAAAGCTGAAACTCCAGTACTTTGGCCACCTCATTGGAAAAGACTCTGATGCTGGGAGGGATTGGGGACAGGAGGAGAAGGAGATGACAGAGGATAAGATGGCTGGATGGCATCACTGACTCGATGGACGTGAGTCTGAGTGAAATCCGGGAGTTGGTGATGGACAGGGAGGCCTGGCATGCTGTAATTCATGGGGTCACAAAGAGTCGGACACGACTGAGCGACTGAATTCAACTCAAATGAGGCACTCATTCTTTTCCCTGCACTTTTGATTCAGAAAGAACAGCAAGACATACCCTTTGATCTATCTGTACCCTTTGTTGGAAGCTGGTAAAGAATCTGCCTGCAACGCGGGAGACCTGGGTTCGATCCCTGGGTTGGGAAGATCCCACTCCAGTATTCTGGCATGGAGAATTCCCTGGACTATATAGTTCATGGGGTCACAAAGAGTCGGACAGAACTGAGTGACTTTCACTTTCACTTCTCACTTTCTCACATTCAAGTCCATATAAAAATTTTTTTAAGAACTCTCACTGCTGGTTTTACAGAGAATCAAATTCTGTTCTCATAATGTTTCCAAGTTAAACTCCAAGCACTTGAAGGCCTAGTATATAGCCACAGTCAGTCATTTAAACAAACGTTTATGTGGTAGCTACCAGTGGCCAGGCATGGTGCTAAACAGGAATCCAAAAATTAAGACAAAACTGAATGATTGTACCTAACACAGTATTTGTTATAGGCAGTACTACCATCGAAACCTACAGCACCTATTCATCAAGTTCCAAACCTCCAGATTCAGGTTTCTAGGATTCATCTTTCTTGGGAGGATTTGGTTTTTTCAATCCTCTCCAGATGGGCCCGAGCGAAAAATAACCAATGGTAAACAAGAGTTTCACTATGACAAGTCAATGAGAAACCCATTATCTTCCTCCTAGGGGGGAAATTAGCAGGTTCACTCAAAAGATAGTCACATCCTAAAACTATTAATTTACTCTTTCTATATCTACTAGTTATTAATAAAGACATACAATATAATCTCTATAATTATAAAATACAGCACCAATTAGGCACTAAATGCATATACTTAAAATCTCCTCACTAACTTGATAGCATCTAATAAATTCCATTCCTCAAGTTTATCAGACTCACAGGTTCTTTGTGGACTTAGCCTGGCTCACCCCTTGCTTCTTATTCATACTTTTCAAACAAAACAACCCTTAACAGCCACACATAGTTGGGTACTTTCTATCTCACAGACAGATGAGCAGAAGTCCCTGAATGGAGTAGTGGAGGGTTGTACGTGGGAGGAATCTCCTTCTAGTAAACTGTTAGAAGTGGGATATGGTTTGATTCATCCTCATGAATTCTAAACCTCTAAATTTTAACTAAACACTATTTCTCTATTTCTAAGTATTTGCATAAACTTCATGGTATTGCATTATCTTGCTTATCTATTATTTTTCACATCTCAAGAAGATATAATCACTTTTTATTTTCCTCCCTATAGTTTTTTAATATTGTCAAGAAATTCCAATTTTACACCAGAATTTGAACCTTTTCCAAGATTAAAGCAAACTGTATATTTTGCATTTTGTGTCTTCCTCTTAAATAATCTAGTTTGTTCCTAAAGGTGTCCACATCCTCCATTAGATTCCCAAATGAAAGATCACAGAGGATGTGATTTTTGAGTAAACAGAACACGCAAAATAAGAACTTGTATTACTGAAAGACTTAAAACCTAAATGTTTTTACAAGTTCACTTCTGTTACTAAACTATCATAACAGAAGTCAACATGCAGAGTGCCTTGGCCAGCACAAGTCATTATCATAATGAATTTGTTGCTGTTTTATTGTTTAATTGCTAAATTGTATTCGACTCTTTTGTGACCCCCAAGGACTGTAGCACACCAGGCTCCTCTATCCATGGCATTTTCCAGGCAAGAATAGTGGAGTGGGTTGCCATTTCCTTCTCTAGGGGATCTTCCCAACCCAAGCATAGAATCCATGTCTCCTGCATTGGCAGGATTATTTACCACTGAGCCATCTGGGAAGACCATTATTAGGAATAGTACATTATTATTAATGTAACTCAATGCATTTACATTAAGACATTATTTAATGCTATTTACTATCCAAATTATTTTTTAATCATGTCAAAATTAAACAAATTTACTGATATATAGATATGCTCCCAACAGAAGGCAAGAAGGCAGGGATCTGGGAGAAAAGGAGCCTTTTAGGGTTACCTGGGCATCAGCACCAGCCAGGTACTTCAGGAAGTCTGGCACAGGGATCTGCATGCAGAGTAGTCCCAAAAAGGAGACCAAGGAGAGCAAGCAACATCAGCGACTCAGAAGGCTCACAGAATATGAATTCCAAGCTTCAGAATTCTTTATCTGGTATCCTTGGAAAATTAAGCTGTTTGGATCCCTTCCCCCAACAAAAACAGACTACAGATCACAGTAATATCTTTTTGATCCACCTCCTAATGAAAATAAAAATAAACAAATGGGAGTTAATTAAACTTAAAAGCTTTTGCACAGCAAAGGAGACCATAAACAAAAAGACAACCCACAGAATAGGAGAAAATATTTGCAAATGAAGTAACCAACAAGGGATTAACCTCTAAAGATACAAACAACTTATGTATGTCAATAAAACAAACAAACAAACACACACTAAACAACTCAATCAAAAAAATGGTTGGGGGGGGGAGAGCATAAGATTAAACAGACATTTCTCCAAAGAAGACACACAGATGGCCAAAAAGCACACAAAAAGATGCTCAATATCACTAACTATTAGAAGTATGTGAATCAAAACTACTATGAGGTATCACCTCACACCAGTCAGAATGGTCATCATCGAAAGATCTACCAACAATAAATGCTGGAGAGGGTGTGGAGAAAAGGGAACCTTCCTACACTGTGGGTGGGAATGCATTATCAGTTAAAAAATCGAATACAGAACTACCATATGATTCAGCAATCCCCCTATGTGTGTACTATGAGCATATATTCAGAGAAACCATAATCTGAAAAGACACACGCACCCCAAAGTTCACTGCAGCACAATTCACAAGAGCCGAGACATGGAAATGACCTAACTATCCATCACACTGTATTGTGATCCCTACTCTATGTGACCACAGACTAATGAAACTGACTTCAATTAGTAGGATTTATCACCAGGATTTTTTAATTATAAAAGCAACTCATGTTCATAACAGAAAACTGAGAAATCATAAAACGTACAAAGTATAAAACAAAGTATATCTTTTATCCTACCAAAGAGACAATTTTGAAGCTGACTTTTGATATAAGACACTGTATCTTGACTATATTTTCATTAATTCATGAGAGAGTACAGTTTCAATATTGCCATTATGCAGACTACATGTGAAATTCCTTACTGTTAACTGGCATTGGGGGCATGCAAGTCATGCAAAAAATTTGGTCTCATTATTTTCAGCTTCACCTAGTTTCAACTTATCATTGATAATCAGATTGATTCAACTTAATATAACTGAACTCACAAGATTCTGAGAGTCTGTTTTGGATACACAAAGATGAATATGATACTGTTCCCTCTGCTTAAAATGCTCACAATCTAGACAAGAGAGACCAAAGAGGAGGTTATGATGTTACACGTGCTCTAAAAAGAAACATAAACAGTAGTAGGTAACATTGAAGAGGAAGTAAACTAAGTGGGTAATTTAGAATTTCAGAGAGAAAAAGAAGATACTCTATACAGAACAAACATTAAAAGGTAATAGGTTCGAACGTTCATGAAATTTCCTGACAACAGCAAGTAAATCCAGGAAAAAGGTGAACTGGACTTACACTGCTGAGAGCTTCAAATATCTTCCTAACCCATTTTTATTCACTAGGCATAATAATGACTTCAGACAGTTTTCAAAACTCAAACCTACCCTCAACAGGAAAAGAATTTGCCATTACTAAGGATATTCAAAGAAATGTGCCACAGATTTCTAAAAACTCCATGATGCTTAAAGATCTCTCCCACATTTAAGCTTAGCACTTTGTCTTGAAGGTATCTTATGTTCCCAAAAGACTACAATATTTTAATCACAGAAATACAATTTAAAAGAACACTCAGAAGTAATCAAATTCAACCTTTACCTCTTTCTAACATCCCTTGCCACAGGACAATTAACTTTTACTGCTAAACGTTACACTTTTTAAAGGCAGTTCATACTGTCTAGGAACAGCTCCACTAGAACATTTTCCTTCTATTAATTAAATATTTGCTTACCTCTAATATATACCTTGGCCACCTAATGTGAAGAGTCAACTCATTGAAAAAGACCCTGATACTGGGAAAGACTGAAGGCAGGAGGAAAACAGGATGACAGAGGATGAGAGAGTTGGATGGCATCACCGACTCAACAGACATGAGTTTGAGCAAACACTGGGAGATGGTGAAGGACAGGGAAGCCTGGCATACCACAATCCATGAGTTCGCAAAGAGTCAGACACAACTGAGCAATTGAACAACAGCAATGTATACCTATTGTCCTAGTGATGATCTCCAGAGTTATACAGAATAAATCTTAAAAAATCAATCTATCTACAGGTTAAACAAATCAAGATAAAATGTTATTTATCAGGCATGATTTTAAGGCTTGGTATAAATCCCAATGAACTATATTAGCTGTGTGACTTTGAGTTTAATTTCCTTACTTGTAAGAGGACAAGTAAGATAACATGACACCTTCTTAACAATATGATCAAGATAAACTCTGAAGACACAACAATAAATGAAATAAAGCAGACACTAAAAGATGAATTCTGCATGATTTCCATGTCCATGTGGTACCTAGAGTGGCCAAATTCATAGACAGACTGCAGAACGGTGGTGGTGGAGAGGGGCTGGAGGCAGGGTGAATAGGGGAATGGGGAGCTACTGTTTATACAAAATTTCAGTTTGCAAAGACAAAGTTCTAGAGAAGGATAGTGGAGATGACCTCACAACAACATAAATGTGTTTAATATGCCACTGAACTATACACTTAGAAGTCATTAAAATGGTGAAGTTTTTGTTTTGTATATTTTACCGTAATTGGAAAAAAAATGGGGATAAATACAATTCAAAACAGATTAAATGATTTAACATGCATAAAATGCCTTGGTATAAAGAACACGCTCAAACAATAATGACTGTAATGTATTTTACCAATCACGTGGCCCTTCTTGGTCAAATTCAATTTTTTAAGAAAGCAAGAAAATGCATTACTATGTCTAACTGTTCTAACATTGGGCTGCTCACACATACAGGCTCTAAGAATTTGTTCCATTGAAGAAAAAAGAAAATATAAAGTCATGTTAGAATCACTGGGAAATCAGAGTTAAGAAGGGAATAAAATGGTCATCTGATGTATAACTTCTGATTCAATTAAAACACACACAAACCATGTTACTTTAAAATAACATCTCCTTGGTACAGAAGAATCCAGAAGACAAAACTTTAAGATTTTAATCAGTGAGCCACTGCCAAATTATAAGTGGTGGCAAGTATACAAATTAAATTGCTTTATAAATCTGGGCTCAAAAAAAAAAAGAAAAACCTGGGCTCATCATATTAAATTACAAATTCTACCAACAGTCTCCTACAAAAAGCATATGTAAAACAAAATGGTCAGGTAATAAAGTCCATTCTCAAAAGTGAAGGGCTATGAGAAAAAAAATACAGTAAGTAAAAACTACATACCTATCAATCGCTGAGCTGGGGAAAGTTTATCAATAAAATTTATTGACGAGCAGTCTGAGTGAAAGTGCCTTCATAAATTTAAAACTGATTTAAAATAAAGCAAATTTAACAGGATATGAGGAACAATTTAGTTTTCCAATCTCAAAAACTTTTAAGGGGACCTCCCTGGTGGCACAGTGGATAAGAATCCACTTGCCAATGCACGGGACACAGGTTCAATCCTTGGTCCTGGAAGATTCCACTTGCCAAAGAACAACTAAGAAATGAAAGCACAGAGACATTAAAAATTATAAAACTAATGATGATATTACAGGAGCTGACTATAGGCCAATAGGCCAAAGAAAAATATGAATGATGTTACTTACCTAATACAAATTCCATACAAAGAAAAGATGTAATAGTGATGATCTAAAAACATTAAGAGCACATTTAATGATATTAAAGATGGGAAACTGGTATTGTAGTTATGTTTAAAGAGAGTCCATATCTTCTACTATAATATTTAGTAATTAAATGATATGATGCTTGAGATGAAATTTACTTCGAAACATTCCAAAAAGTGGAGGTTTTAATGGTATAGATGAAACAAGAATGGCATGAGTTGGTAAGTGTTAAAGATAAGTGATAAGTAAAGGTTCATTTCATTGTTCATTCTACTTTTGTACATGTTTAAATTTTTCAAGTTCACTGCAAAGACAGACCAGTGCAGAATTAAAATAAAGTGGTGATGATGATGACAAAGCTAACACTTATATTTTTAATTTGTACCAAGAACTTGTAAATGCTTTACAGATATTTAATTCTATATGGCTGATATAATAATTAACTCTACAAACAATGAAGAGTCTCAAGCACAGAGAGTAAGTGGTTGACACGGTCATGCAGTTGACGAGGGTGGGACTACAGTCTGACTCCTGGGGCTCTAAAGGCCACTTAGGCACAAGAATAATGAGAACCAAAAGAGGTCATCAGATAAAGAAATTAAAAATGTATCTAGGGCTCAGGTTGTTAAAACATAAATGATCAAACAAATTAGGTGGAATATAGACTAGCTAAAGGTGAATACCAGTATAAATCTATGAAGAATAACATTAAAAAAATACAGATAATTAGAATTAGGTAAAGGCTTCCCAGGTGGCACAGTGGTAAAGAATCAGCCTGCCAAGCAGGAAACACAAGAGCTGTGGGTTTGATCCCTGGGTCGGGAAGATCCCCTGGAGGAGGAAATGGAAAACCACGCCAATGTTCTTGCCTAGGAAATTTCGTGGACAGAGGAGCCTGGCAGACCACAGTCCATGGGGATGCAAAGAGTTGGACATGACTAAGCATGCACACACACAACGGCTGAAAATGTTTAAACAGAGTCAGAGTATCTGTGTTCCAATCCAAGTCTGTCCATATATTTGAGTGACTGTAAGCAAGTTATTTAATCTAAGCTTTAATTTCTTCACCTTTAAAATGAGGATTAATAATAGAATGACCATACTGGGTTATTAAAAAAAGATGAATTACAGCATATAAAGTGCTTAGTATAGTACCCATCACATGTTAATGCAATAAATAATTGTTAGCAATTATTAAAAATAAAAGAACAATGAAAATCACATTGATGGATGGCTTCTTTCACTGCTTGTACCCAACATGATACTGGGTGTTCTAGTTTCAGGGCGTTTAGGCAGGAAGATGAAATAAAAGGCATCCAGCCTGGGAAAAAAGAAGTTAAATTATCTCTATCAGCAGATGACATAATTTTATATATAAAAAATCCTATGGATTCATACCAAAAAACAAACTATCACAGCTAATAAACAACCTCGGTAAGATTGCAAGAGACAAGGACATCAATACACAGAAATCAACTGTATTTCTATACAGCAGTAATGAAGAGTCCAAAAATGAAATTAAGAAAAACAATTCCATTTACAGTGACATCAAAAAAGAATAAAATGACTAAAATAAANCGGTAAGATTGCAAGAGACAAGGACATCAATACACAGAAATCAACTGTATTTCTATACAGCAGTAATGAAGAGTCCAAAAATGAAATTAAGAAAAACAATTCCATTTACAGTGACATCAAAAAAGAATAAAATGACTAAACTAAAATAAACAAAAGGAACATAACACTTCTACACTGAAAATTTTAAAAGTTGAAAAAAAGTTAAAAATCAATATTGTTAACGTCTCAATAGTTGAAATCCCAAATTTACCTACAGATTTAACAGAATCCCTATCAAAATTCCAGGTTTTTTTTTTTCCCTGAGATTTACAAGTTGATCCTAAAATTCATACGGAAATACAAAAGTCCCTGAAGAGCCAAAACAATCTTGAAATAAAATCAGAAGACTCACACTTTCCAATTTCAAATCTATAGTAATTATGGCTGCGTAGTACTGGAATAAGGATAGTCATAGATAAACAGAATAGAATTGAGAGTCCAGAAATAAGCCCATACATTTATAAGCAACTGAATTTTGACAAAGGTGTGATGATAATTTGATGGGAACAGAAAAGTCTTCTCAACAAATGGTACAGAGACAACAGGATGTCCACATGCAAAATGAATTGTTGGACCCCGACCTCACACCATATAAAAACCGAGAATGAAGGCTCCCCTGGTGGTCCAGTGGTTAAGAATTTACCTTGCAATGGAGGGGACACTGGTTCAATCCCTGGTCCACAAAGATCCTACATACTGTTGGGCAACTAAGCCCATGAATCCCAACTACTGAGCCCAAGTGTTGCAACTACTGAAGCCTACACACCATAGAGCTCGTGGCCTGCAACAAGAGAGATCACCTCAATGAGAAGCCCACACACCACAACTAGAGGAAGCCCACACGCAGCAATGAAGACCCAGCATAGCCAAAAATTTAAAAACTCAGAATGAATCGAAGTATTGGTAAGATTGTGGAAAAACTGGAACCTTTGTGTACTGCTGGCTGGAATGCAGAATGGCTTAGCTGCTGTAGAAAACAATACAGTGGCTCCTCAAAAAATTAAATGTAGAATTACCATTTGATCAAAAAACTCCACTTCTGGTTATGAATCCACAAGAAGTGAAAGCAAGGACTTGCACAAATTATTTGTAGGCCCACATTCATAGCGGCATTTTTCACAACAGCCAAGAAATGGAAGCAATGCAAACATCCACCAAAAGATGAATGGATAAAGAAGCTGTGTTATATACATAGAATGGACTATTATTCAGCCTTAAAAACAGAAGGAAGCCCTATCATATGCCACAACATGGATGAACCTTAAGAAAATTATGCTCCATGAAATAAGCTTGTCACAAAGGGACAAATTCTTCGTGATTCCACTTATAGGCATCTAATGAAGCTAAACTCACAGAAATAAAGTACATAGAACAGTACTTGCCAGGAGCTGGGGGTACTGGGGGTAAGGAGTTGCTGTTCTGTGAGTGTAAAGTTTCAGTCATGCAGGATGGGAGGGTTCTGGGGATCTGCTGCACAGAAGCAATGTGTATGCAGCTGAGAGTACTGAACTACAAACTTGGAATTGTTGGGAGGCTAAATTGAGGGAAATTGAAGTCCAAATTGAGTCAAGCTGATAGTAAGCTGAAAGGCAGCTTGAAACAAGGTTAGCTCTACTCTTCTAAACAATGGAAAATAACTGAAATTGTATCACCAAATTACTGCTGTTGATCCAAAGTATTATGGAAGGGTCAAAAGCCCAAATAAGGGGAAATATTAGGATTTCTAAAGTGAAAAGGAAGCAATGTCTAGAAACTCCAGACAGATTGATTCCTTGCAAAATTCAAACTTATGTTAAACAAAATGTAAAGTTAGAAAAGGTGAAAGCCAGAAGATTCATCATGAACAAGTGAAACCAAATTAACTGCAATTTCTATTTTGATAAGTTTACTTAACTGTAGGTAAGAACTCTGTAGGCACCATATAGCTTAATTACAGCAAGACATTTGGCAAAATCTTTCATAATATCCATACAGGCAAATGGCATATAGGCTTGATAAGAAGAAACAGTACTAACAGTTATTGAATAACCACAATGTATGTTGACCAATGATGTTAATCTGGAGGAAGTCTAGTCAAGCTGCATACTTCAGAGCCCTTTATTCTATAATTTTAATATTTTCATCAACAACCTGAATGAAGATCCATTAAGCATTCCTACGAAGTATCAGTAAGTGAGTGAGTGAAGTCACTCAGTCCCGTCCGACTCTTTGAGACCCCATGGACTGTATCATACCAGGCTCCTCTGTCCATGGGATTTTCCAGGCAAGGGTACTGGAGTGGGTTGCCATTTCCTTCTCCAGAGGATCCTCCCGANCATTCCTACGAAGTATCAGTAAGTGAGTGAGTGAAGTCACTCAGTCCCGTCCGACTCTTTGAGACCCCATGGACTGTATCATACCAGGCTCCTCTGTCCATGGGATTTTCCAGGCAAGGGTACTGGAGTGGGTTGCCATTTCCTTCTCCAGAGGATCCTCCCGACCCAGGGATTGAACCTGGATCCCTCACATTGCAGAGAGACGCTTTACCGTCTGAGCCACCAGGGAAGCCATGAAAATGACCAAAAAAAATTCCAAGGAATAGGTAATATTAAATGCCTAAATCAAGACTAACAAAATACAAAAACTTAATATTTAAGCTAAAAAAAATCATTACAGAAAACCAGGGTTAAGACTTGACTTGGTTCCAAATAACAGCATTTAGCTCATGCAAAACATATCCACCACACGCTGGTCAAATATCATCTAAAATTCCAAGTTCAGGTCTGGATAACACATGTAATGACAAGAACAACTACAATTTATTAAGAGAAAAATGACCACGGTTGAGAGATCAGAGAATTACATTAAGTTAGAAATGATTAAAGGGCTTCCTAGGTGGCTCAGTAGTAAAGAATCCACCTGCCAGGCAGGAGAAGCAGCTTTGCTCCCTGGGTCAGAAAGATCCCCTGCAGAAGGAAATGGCAACCCACTCCAGTATTTTTGCCTAGAGAATCCCATGGACAGAGAAGACTAGTGGGCTATAGTCCATCGGATTGCAAAAGAGTCGGACACGACTTAGGAGCTAAATAACAAGAAAGAAACAAACTGAGGTTGTTTTACTCTGGAGATTAGAGTGCTCAGTGTGTGGTAGGGAGGAGTCAGTAGGGTTATGATGGTAGCATTCAAATATTGTAAGAGGCTATTCAGGTGGAAAAGGAAATTATACTTGGAGAAAGCAAAATACAGTGGGAAAAACATAAGCTATGATGTCATAAAGACCTGGAGTCAAATCCTGGCTCCATCATTTACTTACTGTCTGCTATCTGATGCTTAGAGAGTGATTAAGTTTCCTTACCTGGAAAATGATACCTACCTCATAAATGGATAAAAAATTAAATACAATTAAGTGTAAAATTGTTCATACGTTGCCTGGCATCACGTGACACACTGGGATACACAATAATGTAAGTTTCCTTCTCTAGATTTTTCTGAGTTGCTCTATAAGAGTATTTTTCAAACTAATAATTACCATTAACGGGTCACCAAATCAGCTCAGTGAACTGTAATCAGCATTTTTACCCTAAAGAAACAGAAAATCCTAGCACTTTAACATATATACTAAGTATAGTTTTGTGAAATTGTTTCAATTATTCACATACATGTGTGTACTAAACTATGGTATAAGATGTATTTATCATGAAGATGGGTCTAAAAAAAAAAGTCTAAAAAAAAGTGAAAGTCACTGCTAAAAGTACAGTGTGTGTGTGACTCAGTCATGCCCGACTTTTTGCAACCCCACAGACTGCGGCCCACCAGGCTCCTCTGTCCGTGGGATTCTCCAGTCAAGAATACCTGAGTGGTTTGCCAGTTTCGTCTCCACTAAGTACAATACTGGTTACTCAATGTGTTCTACAGAAACTAGTTCCTTGGGAGCTCAAATAAGTTTAGGAGACAAACCACACCACTTAGAGATTTACCATATTCAACACATACTAGGATATCAAAAAAGTTCAGCATAAAAGAAAATTTTTTCATTGTTGTTGAACCTTTTCCCCAGATATATCTGATCTCAGACCAACAATTTTTCACACAATATCTACTAACACCTTCAGGAGTGGCATTTTGTGGTATACATTTGGGGGAAAAAAAATTTCCCTAAATGAAAGAGAAAGAAATGTGTATGTTACAAAAGATTTTTAGTTTGCTAAGAAAAACTCCTGATTTAAAATCTTCCTCTTACTGCTACTAACACCCACCACCCTTTATAACTTAATACTTCATACACATACTCCAAAAACACTTTAAACATGATTTTCAAACTTTTAATTCACACAAATCTTTTCAGAAAAAGGGTAGGACATCTATAATATCAAGACATGTAACCAGGAACCAACTGGCCAAAAGAAACTTCTGGCATAGTATTTTAAAAGACTTGCTTTACTTGAATAAACCCTATGCTCAGAAATGAAAGCAGCAAAAGACTTAATCAGCCTCTCCAAGCGGAGTTAATGTGTTCTAAGAATATGTAATCTAAAATGGGGGATGAGTGCAGCTAATCCTCGTTATTATTAAGAGCATCACTATTATCATCACTTGGAGAGGCATGCGATGGTGTTTAGATGATTCTCACTTCTTTTAAAGTGTATACATACCTAGGATTCCTTTGTGAGGACATGACTTCACACTAATATGAAAACTGTCACTACCACAGTCAGTTCTAATTATATTTGGTATCACTTGGCAGTAAAATAAAGGCTTGACATCATATATTCAAGAGTATCTGTATTTCAAACCTTTCTAATCGAGAGTTACAAATATCTCTGACTCTGCTCTAGCAGTTATCAGAGCATAAAATGCCCCTCACTCCTCAGGCTCCACCTCTCCTCAAAGTTTTCCCAACTACCTTAGACCATTATTTTCTTCCCAATTTCTCAGCACTCTCAGTACTTTCGGTCCCTATCAATCTTTCAAGCAATTCACTATGTATTTCCCAGCCTATTTCTTATTTTGTTGTTCAGTCACCAAGTCAGGTCTGACTCTTCGCAACCCTATCCCAACAAGACTGTAACTGCCTTAATGAACAGGGATCAAATTTAAGAATCTCCCACAAGATCCTGGAAGCACTCACTAACTAAATATTTCTTGATATTAACAATTTGGCTTAAGAGTAATAGCAGCTAGTGTCAGAGAGCTTATATACCAGACCCATGCTAAAAGGATACATGGATTACCTCACATGATCTTCACAACGCTACAGAATAAAGAACTATTATTTTCTTCATCAAATAAGAGGAAGAAAGTGAGGCTCAGAGTAACTTGCCCAAGGTCGTACAGCTGCGAGTAGCAGAGCCAGGGCCTGAATCCAGGCAAAACTCTCAACTATATCAGGACATTCAGTAAAGTTGCAGCCCTGCAAAACCAGTCTATGAAGGATTTCAATTTCACTAAGTTAGAAGTTTCAATTTCAACAAAGAACAGAGATACTTTAGCTAAAAGATGAAAACTTAAAAAAAAAAAAAAAAAGACAAATTAAGAATTTCCCATAGATATTTTTATGCAACTGCCATAAAACACGAAGGAAACTGCCTCTGGTGTCCTCTCTATATATGGAAGTGATATTATGCCGTGGGTCACAATTTTATCGAGTAGCTTGTGACAATACAGTTCGGTTCACATTTTTAAATAGGGCTCTTTTTCTCTGCCTCTAGCACGACATGGAAATGAAAGATGGAAAACTGTCACTTCACAAGTTAGGAAAACGCCAAGCCTAATTCTTGTTTAAAAAATGAGAGTCAGGGCTCTTGTTCCACCGTGGACTCTTACACAAAGCGGCACCATCCTCTGCCCTCTTCACACAAAGCAAGCTTCACCCCACTACCCAAGGGGGAGTGCTGATTCACACAGTCTCCCCATCGCCGCCAGAAATGTACCCAACTCCCACTGGTCCAAAACGCTGACCACTGCACGGACTTCGATTACCCTGGTCTGCTCCCCGCACCGGGTGACACCTCATCAAGCAGAACCCCTCCCCGACACCCAAAATACCCAAGCCAGCATCCCAAATCCAGGATTTCACACAAAGCAAGATCCCTTCCTACAGAGCAGTTTCCCATCTCCGACTCCTCCCACGGCGAGCAGCCCTTCCTAGGCTGTGCCAGTCCCCAGACCCCAACGGGGCCCAAAGCCCAGAGGGTCCCCCAACACAGAGGAGAACTAGCTACAAACCCTGTTCCTCTCGCAAGCCTCGAACCCCCAACTCTCACTAACCTTACCGCTGCCAAAGCAAGAAAACCACGAGTCAGAGAGCGGACCACGCTACACAAAGCGAGGCGTCCTACCGGGGGACCCCCGTCCCCGCCCAGCCCCGGCCCGGAGCCCCGCGCTCACCAGCTCTCCTCCTCCTCCTCCCAGCCTGACAGGCGCTCCAGCTCCTCGGGCCGCAGCGGCTCCACCTCGTCCAGCAAGCCGCCCTCGCCCGCTGCCAGCAAGGAGGTGGCGTCCCGCAGCTCCTCGCTACTCGTCCGCCTCGGGCCCGACCCGGCCCCGCTGCCCGATTTGGCGCTGAGGCCCAAGGGGAAGCCCCGAGGAGACGCCGTGCCGGAGGAGGGAGTGGACGCTCCGGCCCGAACCGGGCTGCCGGGCCCGAAGGAGCCGGCGCCCTGCACGGCCCCGGAGCGGCTCCTCAGCTGCTCGTTCTGCTTCTCCAGCATCTTCACCAGCTCCTGCAGCTTCCGCACCTCCTGGTCGGCGTTCACGTCGGAGTTAACGTCCTCCATCCCGGCCCCGCTGCCTCTGCCGCCCGCCACCCGTTCGGACTCACAGCGACAGGCAAAGAGCCGCAGGAAAGAGGCGCCGCCGCCGCCGCNGTTTGGGCAGCTGAACTACTGGGAGGCAAACATGCAAACCACATATGTGATTTAAAATTTTGTTAGTCACGTTTAAAAAAGCAGATGAAAGTAGTTTTAATAATGGATTTAATTTAACCTGTGATATATACAATATCATTTTCATGTGTAATTGATAGAACAGTTATTGAGAGACATTTTATACTAGTTTTTGGTGATGTCTTCAAAGTTGGATGTGTATTTCACACTTAAGTCACATCTCCATCTGACCTGGCCCTGTTTTAAGGGCTCAGTGGCCCTGTGTGGCTGTGGCTACTGCCTGGCAGCGTAGCTCTGGGTGATAGGTTTGTGAATGTCAGGGGATCTTCCTGACCCAGGGATCGAACACATACCTCTTGTGTCTCCTGAATTGGCAGGCAGGTTCTTTACCACTAGCGCCACCTAGGAAGCCTGGGGGATAGGCAGACAGCGGTATAAAGGAGGCATGTGCATTTCTGCACTCTGGAGCCTCCAGCTCAGGGTAGCCTCCAGCTCTGTGCTTCTTTCACACACTCATTTTCTGCCGCACTCAGAATTGTCCTCTCTCACTTTCCAAATTGCAGCCACCTTCTTGCCTACATCCTTCCTCCTTTCCTTCCTTACCCAGCAATGTAGTTGCCCATAAGAAATTTTATGTGTGGAAGTTTGTATTGCACATGTCCAGTACATCTTTGCAAGAGATAAATCAGAGACAAGCCCCTTTGAAAGCCAGATAGAAATGCCTTTTGGGTCATCTCTCCTGCTATCTCTTCATCATCGGCCAGTGGCTACTTGCAAATCTGTGTTCATCAGTGATGGATCTGCCTTCTCTGATTCAACTGGCTGGTGGCCTGAGGGGATGTGACAGGCTCTTTTGCTAGTCCTTTAACCTCATTTGTTTTCAGTATTTGTATTCATCAGAATTATCTGCAGGACTTTCTAAAAATGCAAGGGTGATTTTGACATCATTGGGTATGGGAAACATGATTCTGGTCTGAGCATGTTATCCTATACACATGAAGTTTCAGACCCACTGTCTGAAATCTATTCCTACAGCCTATAGGCTGATAACAGCGTGCTGGTGGACTCCAAATTGGAATTTCACAGGTCTTGTCATTTCAGACATAAGCACCAGCAGAGGACATGGACTGTTTCCACCCCACAGTAATGGCTAAATGAATTAGAAATGCTCCTGAATTAGCCACAAAGGACTGAGCATCAACCTAAAATTGCCTTAGAAGAAATACCTACTACACTGTAACCAAGCCAGGCATCAGCTCCCTGGGCCCTTGGTGACTTATTTCCAGAAAGCATTCTCACTCTCATCTCCCATTTGTTATCCCTGCCATTTTATCCCCTGTAATGTTCTCCAGGGACCAATTAATATTATCTGAATGGAAGCATGAGTCATAAGTGGGAATGAGGTTGTCCGAGATCGGATTTCAATGTGTGTGCACATGTACACCCGTGTGTGTGTGTGTGTGTGTGTACGTGCATGTGCATGCATGTGCACACAGCATTACATTGGAGGGAAAACTGCCTGTATCCAAAATCTCAGGTCTCATCAAGAAAACCAGCCTCCCATCCCACTTTAGGAATAAAGCCCTCAGAATTCATGAATTCCAGATAGAGAGGCAAAGTGAACTCAATTCATGTGAAGGAGGGGGACTGGAGGACTCTCAGACCCAGATGCAATAATTTTAAGACCAGGACGCTGAGAATCCTCAAAGTAAGGGGAGAGAAAACTTATATTCAATAAAGGTGTACTCTGTACCAGGTATTTAACATTTGTTACCTTTAAATGACCATGCTAAGTGAAATTTTTAGTCCCATTTAACAGACTAGGATGTTGAGGCTCAGAGGAATAACTTGCCCTGTATCAGCTGGTGGATAAGTAATAGAGCTGGGGTCTGATTGCTTGGAGGGCTGACTCCAAAGCTCATGTTTTTCTCTGAATGCAAAGTGCTTTTTAAATATAGCAATGCTGAGCTCACTTCTGGGCTCACTACAAACTGCTTGACTTACTCCTCGTGAAAAGAGAAGACGATGAAGTTAAACTATGTCTTTGTTGATGACAGAACCCTATTCTAGGTTGCTGTGTCCATACAGAAGGCTGGTCCTTCCCTGCCAGCATCAGTTTCCATGGTGCACTTATGAAGGTGGCCCTCTCATTCTGGATGCTGTGGCATCATTAACGGAGTTCACATACTTTGGACCAGCCAGGAAGCTGCCAGGAGGTAGATGGATTGTTCAAAGGAGTAATGAAGAAGGTTTTAGTAAAAAACCAGGCTGGGTAAAGGGAACCAGCAGGGAATAGAAANATGAAGGTGGCCCTCTCATTCTGGATGCTGTGGCATCATTAACGGAGTTCACATACTTTGGACCAGCCAGGAAGCTGCCAGGAGGTAGATGGATTGTTCAAAGGAGTAATGAAGAAGGTTTTAGTAAAAAACCAGGCTGGGTAGGCACCCAGGGGATAGCACCCTGGGCCTGGAGGGGAAACAGAGGGAATATTTTCTCAAATCCAAGGAGAACTGTAGCCCTGGGAGAGGGACCTCTATGCAGTAGCTGAGGGCATAGTTAGAGGCATGCAGCTCCTGTTGGGGGGTTATGGAGCACGGGAATCAGTCCCATAACTTTCGTCTTCTCACCCTGCCATCCTGTGCCTTGGAGACTCACCCGCACATACCCAAAACCTGGAAAACCATGCCTGGCACGTGGTCAGGGACAAGTCAAGGCTGGCCATTATTCCGTCAGTGATTACTACATCCTCTGGTCTGGGGCCTGTCTGATGCTGCTTCTCCAGAGAGTGAGCAGAGTGCTATTTTTCTCCCTACTGCAAACCATAGTGTGTTAGTCTGGAGACATGAATTAGCTGCTTTAGAAAAACCTAATGTAGTTCCTCACCCACAGAGTTGGCTGTGACCATGGTCAAATTATAAGGGTAATTCCTGCTTGGCTAACTGCTGAGGTAAATGACTCCAAACTAGACTTTCTGCCAAGAAATTTGGAGACTGACCCTTAGGAGCTGTTTGACCAAGAGAGGATTTGTGCTGCTCTCTGCACGTGCCTTCTGACTGAGGGGCACCCCAGTTCAAACTGGAAGCAGCAGGGGGTGGAGGGAGAGCCCCAGTGCTAATTACTTTCCATTGGTGCCCCCATCCCCTCAAGACCTCAGCCAGACTCCTTTCCTCCCCACTCTGCTCTGTGCTCAATGGGGCCTGACTCGAGGACGCCTGATACAGGTCCCCTTCTCAGATGCCCTCCAGCTGAGTTTAGCAAATGGCCCAGGGCTGGGAAAAGAGAGAGGCTGGCGTGTGTCTGTGTCCTGAGTCTCTGGCAGTGGCTGAGCCGTCCTTCAAGTCGACTGCCTCCTTGAGTTCCCTCCACCCTAGCATGGTATGGCTTCCTGCTGGTGGCTGGGCCCTTGAGTTCCCTCCACCCTAGCATGGTATGGCTTCCTGCTGGTGGCTGGGCCCTGGTGCTTCGCCACCCTTGGTCTGTTCCCTCAACCTGGCCCACAACTCGGTCAGAAGTCCTTTCGTTAGGACCATCTCTAATGCTTGTGAACTGCCTACTGGCGGAATCTGACTTACTCATTTGTTGTTATTCAGTCACTAAGCCGTGTCTGACTCTGTGACTCCATGGACTGCAGCGTGCCAGGCTTCCCTGTCCTTCACTATCTCCTGCAATTTGCTCACACTCACGTCCATTGAGTTGGTGATACTATCTCCTTGGTGATAGTATCTCCTGATACTCATCCTCAGCCTCCTTCTCCTTTTGTTGTTAATCTTTCTCAGCATCAGGGTCTTTCCCAATGAGTCAGCTTTTCACATCAGGGGGCCAAAATATTGGAGCTTCAACTTCAGCATTAGTCCTTCCAGTGAATATTCAGGGTTGATTTCCTTCAGGATTGATTGGTTTGATAGCTTGTACTAATCAACCCCTTCCTAGCTAGTGCTCAACTAAGAATCTTGAATGGACGAGTTCTCTGGCATTTTGGGTATCCCAGAGGGTATAACTAATGTTCTTATGTAAATATACTACTCTGTGTGTGTGTGTGTGTGTTTTGCATGAACATGAGTAAATGGGCTCTACAACTTACTTCAAAGATGCAGGTATTCTATGGAGGATTTCAATGCCAAGAGATATTAGAAATGACCATCAGTGTCATGCATGGCCTTGTCATTCACAAGTCATCATATATGTCGTGAATCTTGGTCATATTTAATCTTAGAGAGGGCAAAATAGCAAGGATTAATTCTCATTACATCTTGGGTTTGCAGAATAATTTCAGACACTCAGCGTTTCTAGGTTCTTATTCCATCCTGTCCATTTTGGACTGAGGACTTCACACTTTATACTCCCATTGTGTCAGGTGAAGAAAAGGCGCTCTTAGGGTCCTGCTGCCTTAGCCCCTCAGGATGCCATTGTGCAGGCATGACTTGTTACTCCTCACTCGTCTCTCTGGAGGCTTCCTTGGCTGTTGTTCTTAGTGTTTGGCTGTACTTGAAGCAAAGTGCTCCGAAGGGAAAGCTGGCTTTGAAACTATGGACTTACTGAGGTTAGAGTGGTTTCCTGTCCCCATTAAGAACCATATTTGTCACACACGTTGAGAGAGGATTCTGCTTCTCAGAGTTCTGCCTAGTAGGACATGGAGATATATGGGATTCCCACACCCCCAGTGCCCCCCAAGGAAATGAGTTATTCCCAGAAAGCTTCAGCATCTTTAATATGGGAGATATATTTTGGTCCACATGCCTTGAAGTCCATCTGTCAATCTGGCTTTGTTTAACTTCCCTGAGAAGCAAGGCTATGGGAAAGACTGTTAAATGTTTCCAAAACATCTTTTGAAAAGAAGCCACTAGAAGGAGAAACAATTTGCCAAAAATAAGTCACTCACCCACTGCAGCGCTTTTGTTGTTGTTTGCTCTAAAGAAACGAAAACCCCAAACCCTCAAACCCAAGTGTGGCCCAGATTTTATGATCTGGCCTTAGGAGCTTCATTTAGAACTAATGATGGTCAAGGGTACAGCGGGGTGGCTGGCTGAGCTGCCAGAGCATTGGAGACGGTTACTCTCTCTTCCTTTCTGCTCAGCTGCCCCAACCCCAGTCTTGCTCCCTCTCTAGCTGCCAGCTGCAAACAACTGCCCTTGTTCTCAGGAAGTAATATGGACCTTTTCCCATTGATTCCAATGTTTTTTGCTCTTGTCTACGTCTCTGATTTCAGAGTTCATACTCTATCCCTTCTCTGGTTTCTTTCTTTGGCAATCCCTTGGCCTGTCCTTTTGGAATTCAGCCTTCAATTCTGACACTCATCTATGCTTGACCCTTAAATGAAACGTCCCTGCTCTAGCCCTGGGTCTCTGGAACCTTACCATCTGGGCTCCCACACTCCCCTATGCCTCCACCAAGTGTGTGTGTGTTGGGGGATTGGGATGGGGAGGGGTTGGCTTCTATTTTTGGCCTCAAAAAACTATGACTGGTTCTCCATGATAAGAGAAATGCAGATTGAGACAATGAACTACCATTCACATCTACCAGATTAGCAAAAATTAATTAAGTCTGACAACAACAGGGATGGTGAGATGTGGGCATAAAGGAACTCTGGTGGGAGTGTAAATTGGAACAGTTGCTTTGGAGAATAATTTGGCATATCTTTTGAAGTTGAAAATGTGCTTGTGCTATGAAATATCAATTCTGCTCCTAGGTGTAAAACCCAGAGAAGCTATCATCTGTGTGTGCAGATTTGTATTGTGTGTTTATGTATCTCTTTACTGTATATGTATGTGTATACACACACACATATATGTACACATGTATATACATGTGTGTGTATATACACACACATATACATATACACACATACACAAAAGAGTGCTGATCACATAGCCCACACGCTGTGGTCTATAAAATGTGTTCATGCAATTAGATATTCTACTGTGTAAAAGCTAAAATGGTGTACTAAGCTAACTTTTTATCAAAATGTATAAATTCTAAAACAATGTTGAGTGAAAGAACAAGTTGTAAAAGGAAATATGTGTGTGTTACATAAACATACTTAATATATATGGATGTAATTTATATTAAAATGTTAAAATATGATTTTCATTAATATACTCATATACATTAACAAACAAACACACATGGGAATGATCTAGGCCAACTGCAAACTAATGGTTCCTTTGAGAAGGGAAAGGGTAGGGTTGAAGAAATGGAACTATATCTGGGCATTTTTACTTCTTTGAAAGGATAGAGAGAGATCTGAAGCAAATTTGGTAATATGTGTTTGATCTTGGTGATGGATTTCTAAAAGTCTAGTTTATTATTTTCTTTATTTGGTATGATTGAAACATTTCCAATTTGTCAATTTAAAACAATAAGCAAACTATTTCTCAGACTTACTATTGTCTTGGATAACTGACACTAACTTGGAGATTCATAGAAATAGACTACCAGGTAAGGACAAGGTCTTTGAGAACATCTGGTCAACCTCTGTCGGTTCCACAATCTCCTCTATGACTTGTCTAAGGCCTTGTGTCAACACCTGTCCTGATGGAGACCTCTAACCACTGGAGCTTCCCCAGATGGAACTCTTGGAAAGTTATTGCCTACATTGAAATCGACCTCCTGGCATCAGGTCATTGGTCCCAGGTCTAAGCCTCCACCGTCAAGATTCCCACCAAAGTTGCTTGGAATCAGGAGCTTTGGGGGCAGGAAAGGAGAGGAAGCTGAAGGACTGGAGTCCACCCCCAGGTGTTCCTCTTTGGAAAGCTGGCTCATGAAGGGACTTGCCAGGACCGGACCTCTGAGAGGAGGAAGCCCGGCTCTCAGGGCAAATTTCCGTTGATAAGCAGCAAACTCTGCCCCTACATTGCTTCTTTCCCAGGCTTCACTTCCCCAAATGTGGGCACGTGAACAATTGCAGCCGCCTGGCTGCAGCACCCTGAAAATTTTAAGGCCAGGCCAGCAAAAGGGTGGGATCTGAGTCAGTGACTCATGGGGACCATCCAGGGTGCCCTCCTCTTCCTGATCTTTTGTGAAGTCAGCTGGAAAACGGGGTCACATGCCTTCTTCCCCACCCCCTACCCTGGGCAACCTTAAAAAGAAAGTCTGCTTCCAAAAATAGCTTCCTCCATTTCTCTTGTGCCCTGTTAAAATACAGCCAAACTCTCGTGTCCTATTAAACTACAGCCAAACTCAAGCCCAACAAACAGGTAGGAAAATACTTCATAGGAACAAAGGAGAACCTATTCTCCATATTGCAAAAAAACCAGTGACTACCTTCATTTTTCAGGACTACCACCACTATACTTTTGATGACCTGGATTTTTTTAGGCACTCTTTCTTTATTTCTGTTTTTTTTTTTTTTGGCAGGGGGGAAATGGTAAAGGATTTGATGCACAAAAATTAGCTGCCAGGGCAAGATTTGGAATTAGCTTAACTTTGGCCTAATCACCTTTGTTCTGTTATTTTGGAATGACAAGCTTGAGATCACCAAGGGCAGTTTCTTTCCAGTAGTGGCCTCAGTGAAGTAAGGAGACAGGCGACGGTGCAGTGGCTCTCAGCTTGGCTACCCGGTGGTCCTTTTCCGACCTGGTCTCTAGTTACGGGTTCAATCCTGTCAATCAGTGGCTGTCAGACTTTGTTGTATGTAGGATCCCTCTGGAGCTAGATGTAGTGGGAGCCATGTCCCAGGTGCACCGTGGGCCAGTGGAACCAGAAGCTTTGGGAGGAGGAGACGTAGGCATCTGTACTTTTAAAAACTCCCCAGGTGATTCTAAACAAGGGTGAGAACCAGTGCTGTGCCTAGAAACATCCAAGAGCTGTTCTTAGGATCTTGTGAGAAAGCGCAAACACTGAGGATTTCATTATGTTCTTGAAAACATTAAGAACACTTCAGGACTTGCCTGATGGTCCAGTGGTTAGGAGTCTGCCTTCCAATTCAGGGGACACAGATTTGACCCCCGATCTGGGAAGATCCCACTTAAGCCCACACCCCATGACTGCTGAAGCCTGAGAGCCTAGAGGCCATGCTCTGTAATAAGAAGCACCACCACCATGAGAAGCCCACACACAGCAACTAGAGAGAATCCCCCCACCTCACTGGAACTAGAGAAAGCCCATTAGCACCAGTGAAGACCCAGCACAGCCAAAAATAAATAAGATAAATAAATAAAAACTTAAAAAACACTTAAGGGTTCATCATTGACCAGGCAGGTCCCAAATGTTTTCTGTAGATTATCTAATTCAAACTTTAAAATCGTGTGCTGAGGAGGTAGTTTATTTATATCATAGAAGAGGAAACTGACCTTCAAATAGGTTAAAGAACTTTCCCAAGGTGATGCAGCAGAAATCGATTCCAGGGGCTGTGACTTCAGAGGCTGAGCTTGGCTCTGATGATATTTACTAAGATGGAGATCTCTCTCACACAAACTATTTAGTAAAATTTTCAGTAATAAGTTTTTTTTTTTTTAAAAGGCCTTTCCAATTCATTTCTTTCAGTTGCTATCCAGGCAAGTAAATTCTTGGGGGCACCACAGTTCTTGAGTATGGAAGTTTCACTGAGTTTACACATCAAGGCAAGGGAGACATCACGTCTGGTGTTGGTGTACAAAAGTTGCTTTCATTACTGCCCTCAACTGAAGGGCAGAGGAGACAGTGAGGCAAACACCTACTTCCAGGAGGCTTGAAAATTTGATGCCATTTCTCATTTTTAAGACAATTATGAGGTAAAGGACGGACGAGATCAAGGCTTGCCTTAATTTTTCCACCCATGAGCTGCATTGTTGTGCAAGTCACTTCCTCTGTGTGGGCTTCCTCATCTGAAAAAGAAGAAAGCCAAATCAAGTGTTTGCTAAAAGGCCTTCTAGCCCTAATTTTGATCCAAAGGATAAATATCATCATAGCAGCCTTCCCGATTCTGAGGTCTCAACACACTCGTCTGACATCATAGGTCCATTTAGTCCTGCTTGAGCATCGTATCTGCAGGACTGATGTCCCCAGGTGACTGACAGTCTTGCCAACTTACAGTTGGAAATTTAGGTTGGAAAAGCACATTCACAAGTGGATGAGGTTAGCTATTATATTAAGAGAACGGGGAGGCGGGGAGTAAAAGAGTTTCTGCAACCGTGTGCCCAGAGTTTGAGAGCACCTAAGGGAAGGGTCCTTCTTCCCTTGGAAAGTTTGCATCTGCCCTCTGGAAAGAATCCTGTGCCCCTGTGCAGGGAAGGAGAATTGGAAGTGGGAGGGTGGCTAGATGAGCATGGGGTCAGGTCAAAGGCCTTAGAAAGCACTTCCTCAGACCATGCTGTAGACATTGACCTGCCCAGTGATCATTCCCACTTTCCAACAGCACTCTAGTTCTCTTCCAGGGGTTCTCCCTCTCCTCCATCGTGTTTAACCTTTGGGACTGGTTGGTCTAGTGCATCCCCTCCCATAAGTGAATGCTCCTCCTAATGGAGCCTTCTGCTGAGAAGAAAGCATTTGACCTCATCCTGCTCCACTGCCCTCTCTCTCCCAGGGCTGTGCTTCTTCAAAGGAAGTAATGGTCGGAGTTCATTTATTCTGGGTTCAGGACCCAGGTAAGGCTATGTAGTAGCTTCTGTGACCAAGACCTTCATAGGAGGCTGGGGTCTCATCTGTTCCAAGCCTGGTTTGCCAGCCCCTGTGTTCATCCTCTGTACTTTTCTTTATATTTTCCTTTCCA